>MU853831.1:0-91719 GCA_033297225.1 Diplogelasinospora grovesii | reverse complement strand
GCCCCCCCCCCCCCCCCCCCCCCCCCCCCCCCCCCCCCCCCCCCCCCCCCCCCCCCCCAGAGGTTAGATATACCTACATACAACACGATCTGGTCCTTCGTGGCTAATTATGCTCTGCTTTAGAGTGTGACGCTGTGACGCTTTAGTGATTAATTAACCGGAGAAGCTGATATATATATCCCCCCCGAGGCTGGTCACACACACACACACACACACACACACAAATGTATAAAGTTTGGGGGAGGGTGGCCGCCAGTCAGAAGAGAAACCTTAAGAAATCCAGACAGGTTGGATTGGATGGGATAGATGCCTACGTAGCAAGGCTTTATATATATTTCGATGTAGTGAAGGTATCCGTGACCCCAGACTATAATGAATTTTGTTGTGAGATTTCAGCCCCCCCCCCCACAAAAAAATAATAAAAAAAAATCCATCCCTTGCCCCTGCCGTGCATGGAAACCAAAAAAACACCCCCTTTAGACGATACACACGGTAACCTCTGTCACTGCGGGGTAAGTTAAAGAGGCAAGAGAGCAAAACAAAGAAATCCGCTGATGGTTGGTAAAACAAACGCCCCTGTGTGTGCATTGCATCGCTGCACCTGTCAGTTACACTTATAATCTAGAATAAACCATGCCCCCTGCCACCCCGTCCCTGAACGCCTTTCCTACCAAAAATAACAAGTATCAATCATCTGTGTGTAAGACAGTAGTTCATAAACATATCAAATCTCCTCATCCTGCTCATCATCATCATCCTCGCCTTCCACCGGCGGTGACGACCCTTGATACCTCATCTCGAGCACCCACCTGTCATCAAAATCGATACCCCGACGCATCTTGGTGCCGGCCTTCTTCCACACGGCCGGGCCGAGTCCCATATCCACCATGAACAGCCTCCAATCGGAAACGGCGTCGTCAGCCGCCAATAGCGCTCCCTGGGTGTCGTCGCCAGGGATGATATCGTTCTTGGGCAGTAGGAGTGACGACATCAAATCATTATTAGACCCAAGCTGCTCGGCAGGTGCCGCCGCCATGGCCTCTACCAGCCCCCGCTTCGGGGCTCCTATGGCCACGACATATCTCGGCCGGACATAGAGCCGGTTGCCGTCAACCACGCTCACCCTCCCCGTCGACGGGTCGATCCCCGTGGGGATGTCGATGGCGAGGACAAAGGCCTCGTTGCGGTTCGCCCACTCGATCAGCTCGTACACGGTTGCCTGGTCGCCGTTGCGCAGCTCCTCGAACGAGATGGCCAGCCCCAGCAGCGCGTCGATGATGAGCATCACGGGCGCCGGGTTGGCCAGGCTGCTCAACGACGTCCGCGGCGTGTCGATGGTCAGCATCGGGATGCTGATCTTGCGGATGTGCTCGAAGAAGTCGCTCTTGCCAAAGACGCGGCCGCCCAGGTTCTTGTAGAGGCGCACCTGCTGGCGCATGTCCTCGAGCAGGTCGCGCTCGCCGCGCTCCAGCCCTACGACGCACACGAGCACGTTGATGCCCTTGTTACGGAGGTGGCGCGCGGCGGCGACGGCGCGGATCCCGGACTTGTTGTTGCCCGCCAGCACCACCACCGTCTGCGGGGGCGGGGGGGTGTTGTTATTGTTATTGTTATTGTTGTTGTTGTTGTTGCCCGCCGACACCCCCCCGGCAATAATCGGATCGACGACGCTCCTGCTGCCCGCGTGCCGTACCTTGATTGCCGGGTCGGACAGCGCGGTCAGCGTCACCTCGGCGATGCCACGCCCGGCATTCTCCGTCATCATGTCCTCCGTCAGACCAATCTCGTTATGCGCGATGTTTTCGAGGTTGAGCATCTGAAGAGCAGAGACAGTCTCGACACGGCGCTTGGACGGGAGCACATAGAGACCTTGCTGGGCGGCACTCGCTGTGGTCGAGTGCTGCTGCGGCTGCTTGTTTTTCTTCTTGTCAATGGAGACCCTCCCCGAAAGCCGACTGCTTGGCCGACTGCTTCCCTCCTTCACGGACTGGGCTCGGTGGCTTACACCAGAAGAGTTGACCCTGCTTGGCCCCCCTTGTCCCGTTATCGCCGCGCCGGTGGCCCCACTGGCCCTGCGCGACTGAGATCGCCTCGTCACGGCAGCCTTATCACTGGCCCTAGTGCTGTCGCCGCGGCGTGAGCTCTGTCGGCTCCCGCTCAACCTCCCCGTGTTGAGCATAGGGTCGTCTGCCTCACTATTCCAGCGGTCGTTGGAGGTCGCTATTGGCGGCGTCGAGGGCAGCACGTTTTCCGAGTGAAGGAAGTTCTTGTTGGACTTATTAGTGTTGAGTAACGTCAAGCTATCAACTCTTTTCTCATTCAACCTCATCTCCTCCCTGAAAATTCGCAACTTTTCGACGCCGACCTCGTGGGCTTCGATATCCATCTCTGGGTTGTCAACAGCATTTACCGAGGCCCACCCGGCTTGCGGTCCTTTTCTCCGTGACGTGAACGGCTGGAAGGGCGGGTTTTTCAGAAAGGGTGGCTGTCCCCAGCCGTTTCCCTCGGGATCCTCCTCCTCGGTTGCTCCCCCATTGGTTCTTGGTTTTCTTTGTCCTCGCCTCGTCTTCTTCGCGCTACCCACTGCTCCCTCCCGAGCGTGTTGCGGAGTGATAGTGCGCGGCGGGAGATTTTCAACCGGAGACTTGAGAGGTGACCGTGTTGGATCCTTGATGCTCAGGCCCCCCGAGGATTCAACGGGATCCCGCTTCTCGCTCGTATTCGGCTGTGGGTGGACTTCCGGTGCAGCAGTAGGCTTCGGCCGACTCCCCGCGAACAAGATTGCAGGATCCGGGAATGGCGGGTTGACAGGAGGCGATTGGGGGACTTGTATGGGCGCAGCAGCAGCAGTCGTAGTCGTGGTAGTTGTGGTAATAGTAGCAGCTTGTTGGGGCTTTTTTTCGGCAATATCAGCAATGTTCGCTGAAGATATTGTAACCCTCGGTTCCCATCTCTTCGGATCGAGCCACCATACTACATATAATGCATTAGTTGGGTTGACTGCGCTCGGGGGCTGAGCGCTAATCAGGCAGTTGGGATGAAGACAAACCGTTGCTGAGAGTCAACCCAGCGCCTGCGTCCACGGCGCTGATGGTACCCAAAAGTTTCTTCGGCGGATCACGCAGCGTCACTTCCATCTGCAATCCAATGAATTCCGCTGCCATGATGGCGGCTTTTCTCGCTGTCACTTCAGGTTGTAGTCTGCTGCTTCCACTGCGGGTCGTAGTCGAATCTCCGGCCGAATTCGCTAGGGCGAGGGGTGGACAAGATCGGGTGGATTGGGGAGTCAAAAATCTCGGATAATGGGAGGTTTTTATCCGGAAAAATATAGCTAGATAGGAGGAAATTCTACAGTTTTCGTAACGGTCGTCGGCGCGTAAGTTAGTTGCCGCCCTGTTCCGGGCAGTGGTGTCATTCAGTCACAGCTTCCGTTTCCTTTGACTTTTTGCTTATCGATATGGTAATGGCCAGTGCGTCCACGCACATGCATGTCCAAGACCTGACATGCCCGCACTTTCAGACCCTGACGTGCCAGATTGCGGGGCTGTAGTGAACCTTTGTGGGCGGGCACCAATGCACATAGGGTGAGATACAGTACGGTACTTTATGCATGTTACTCCAAAGGTCGTCCCTAAATCGCGGACAGAGGTGCATTCCTACTGGTAAACTGATACCGGTACTGTCCTTAGGGCATGTAAGCAGTTATCTGCGAGGAACTGACAACCCCACCAGATGGCTGGTTATGCACAGTTCATGCTGTGGTAGTAGAAATGCCCTTCGTGCATTATTATAAGGCTGGAAGGATGGCTTCACGAATGTCGGTTCACGTCCAAGGGGCGAACCGTGGCATCCATGCCACTGGCCAAGGCTACTGCAATGGTTGTATTTGATAGGAATACATTTCTTGTGATTTAGCTGGGTTTGAACATGTAGAAGAGAAAGGACTTCAAGGCGGACCTTGAACGAGTATCACGTAAGGCATGTACAATTCTATGCTTGATATTTCTGTCTAGGCCCATTTCCGCTACATGGTTATGCTGTATGCTGCTGTATGCTGCAAACTGCACAAGTATGCAAGGTATCTAATGTAGGCATTTTGTATCATGCATGAACTTGACCCCGAATCCCACAACGCGGATCGATGAGCACCTATGAATGCCTAGCAAATGCAAACGCTGTAACACCGACCACGCCTGTAACTTATTTTGTATACCGTTGTCTTTTCCCCTTCTCCGCTTCCATTAAAATCATCAACCATCACATGCATACGACCTGACCGTAAAACCCTTTTCATAAGACGCATATTTCATCGTTATTTTCATCCGCGTTCAGGGACGTCGGCAAATCGGATTCCACGCCTCGTGGGCGGGACTCGGGGGGTATCATCATCATCGCTGTCCGGCTCTTCCTCGTCCTCGTCCTCGTCCTCGTCCTCGTCCGCTCCTCCTCCGGCACCACTGGTCGATGGCTTCATGCCGAGGGCAGCTTCTCTACGGCGTCTCTCGGCCGGTGTCTCTTCGCTTGCTTCTGCATCTCCATCTGCGCCGCCCACAGTCCTCAGGACGGCCAGTCTGCGCTTCCTCTCCACTTCTGTCTCGGGCAACTCTCTGCTGCTGGTCTTGCCAAGGGGCACCGCTGCAGGGGAAGGCGATCGAGAAGATGGCGATGACTGCTGCCCGCCTTGTGCGCTCGCCCTTGCGCTGTCGATTTGCTCTGCTGCCGCCGGTTGCAGCAGTTGGCCCTTTGAAGAATCGGCGGAAGGCGCGGGCGCAGGAGTAGTAGCAGCACTAGCAATCGCCTTGCCACTACGTCCCGGCGTCTTTGCTGAGGATTTGGCGTCTCCCGGTATTGGGTCTTGCTTGGCGAGTGTCTTGACAACGTGCGATGCGTTAGACTGGTCTACAATCTCGCGACGCGTATTCTTGTCGAATTTCCGCATCTCGTTGATAAAGCCCTCCTTCGTCATGCGTTGACCGACACCACCAATCGTGAACCGAATGTGCCGGTCATCCTCTTCGTCTTGCTCTTCCGCCACACTCTTCTTTCTCGAAGCCTCGCCCGCGGTCGATCGTCCGATCGCCCCAGAAGCCCAGCTCCGCATGCTTGGACGGCTAGTCACCTTTGACGCGCCATCGAACGCGCCATCGAACGCGCCGCCGGACTCGCCTTGGTCTGCGGGACCTGCAGCTGCTCCTGACTTCTCGCCAACCTTGCCCCGGCCGCCCATTCCCATGTACTTCAAGCCTTGGCTAACAAAATCGCCCTCGGGCTTTTGTTGGGGTGGCAAGTCGTATTTCTTGACGACCTCGCCGTCCACGTCCTCTACAATGATCTGCACGATGTGTTAGCCTGAAAATGACTAGTTTCTGGAGTCTAGCGAGGGGAAATTACCGTGTTGCCGAATTGATAGGCACGGGCTGGCTCGTGCTTCCTGGCGGCCTTTTCTTTGTTCTTCCGCTTCTGGAGCTCCTCCTCCCGCCAGTTCACGATTCTCTTCTTCAGTGCATCATAGCTCCAGCCATGCGGTGCTGATTCCAACTGCAGTTTGGATTTGAGAGTCTCGGCATGCCTGGCGTTGTCTTCTTGGGAAAAGGCTGGCTCGACCGCCAAAACATCACCATCGCGGTTCTCAACAATAATGTGATCGCCCTCGTCATACACCTCGACGTCGTTCCTAGTCTCGTCGGGGAACGCTGATGGCCCACCGCTGGAAGAGGCCTTCTCCGGAGCAGTCTCCTTTGTAGGAGTAACTCTGGCGGTGTCTGTTGGTGATGCGACCTGCGACTCATCTGGCCGCTCACCAGGTGGAGACGGGCTCGACTTCTCCCCGTGAAGTGCGGCTGATGCCCGCTTGCTCTGGCTGCGACGTTGTGGGAAGATGGCCGACTGGCTGATAGGACCGCCAGGACCTATCCCGTCATCCCACTTCTTGGGTTTTCGGTGGCGACCGGCCCGCGAAGATGCCCTACTTCCCTGCCGACTTGCGTTCTCGTCCTCCTTGACACGACGCAGGAATTGGCCGGGTAGCCCGATGGGTGGGAGCGTCCCCGGCGGGAATTCCGGCATTTTCAGATCGTCGACGTCCGTGTCAGACATGGTCCTGGCCTGAGAGCGCGATTGCGACGATATCCTGGGCAGTCGGTTCATCCAGGAAGGCCCCTCCTCGTTGGCTGTGGTGTATGACATGGTGATTGTCAATGTGTTGATGTGTTTGCCCAGCGTGAACACCGCGATCGACGAACCATGGACGAGGATGGACGCAACCACTATGAACGTGACAACCGGCCAGACCAACGTGATCAGGACGTAATGGGGCACGTCTGGTGGCGGCATCTCTGCCAGCGGAACCGGATTCTCCGTCTCTAGCTCGCCTCGCGCCATCATGGCCACGAAGATGGCACCGACTCCGATCGGGCCAAAGTGACCGGCGAACAGGGCCTCGCGCCAAGTTTTGATGTCGGGTATGAAGGGTTTCAGGGCCAACATGATGGGGATTCGGCGGAAGAGGATGACAAAGATGGCAATGATGCTTAGTTTCCAGGCGCTGAGCCCGAGATCGGCATTGTTGAACTGCTCCCATGGAATAATGGTCCCGAAATACACGAAGTAGGCCAGGTTGAGCAGCAGATCGATAACGTTGGAGACATGGGATTCTTCCGTCTTTTGCGTGAACCAACCGTCGTTCGAGAAGCCGACGCCAGCCGAAAATCCCACCAGCAGATCGTCCACGCCCAGAATGCTCCCGGACCCCGCGCAGAACAGGGCCAGCACAAAGTAGAAGACGAGGAAGCTCTCCCGGTCGATGAGATCGTGCTGCTCGGCGTACTTGATGCCGTGTCGAGCAATGTATCCGATCATGAACCCATACAAGGCGCCGAAAATACACTCGTACAGGATGGTGTACACGATCCAGTGCTTGGTAACCTCCTTTGCGTCGAGGTGATCTTGGATGAGGTAGATGGCCAGGTAGATGAAGGGGAACGCCATGCCGTCGTTGCACCCGGACTCGGCCGAGAGCAGATCTCGCAGATGCTTGGGCACCCTCTTGGCGAACTTGCCCTTTCCCACGACCGACGAGGCAAGCACAGGATCGGTCGCCGTCACGCAAGCGGCAACAACCAAGCTCTCGAGCCAGTCCAGGGGCGGAACCATCCACCATATAAACAGGCTGGTGATCAGCCACCCGAAGGTCATGACGGGGATGAGCAGGAACACGACCGACTTCCAGTGTCTTTCCATGTAGAACTTGGGCAACTCGACGCCCACCGCGAAGCACTGCACGACGAGGACAATGCGCGAGAACTCAATGGTGACAATGTCCACGCTCCCCCATGACTGCGGGTTGATCAGATTGGCGGCGTGAGGGCCGAAGATGATGCCGCAAACCGTAGCCACCGTCGCCTCGCCGATGTATATCTTCTCCTTGATCACGGTCGAACATAGCATGAACAGGGAGGTGAAGCCTCCCAAGATGATGTACACCAGGTGTGGCTTGGTGATAGAAAGGTGTTCCCACGCCATGGCGTCCGATCAGTTGGTCTGGCAAGAAGCTTTTGCCAAAGCTTTTGCCAACTCGATCGTCAATTTGTGTGGAGGAGGGACCAGAAAGCTTCCGGAATGCTTCAACCGGCAGACCTAGGCTTATCTGCGCGAGTGGAGTCCTCGACGTCAGTGAGAAGGTGAGTAAGCCTTGGCGGACTTGGTGTGGGTCTCCAGAGCCCCCAATCGATCGTCGAATCTGGCCCAAAAATGGATTCGAATTGATGCATTCAGGAAATGCGCCCGCGCGCCGAAGGGGTGTGGATCTTATCAATCAGCAAGATCGGCAACAAAGATCGTCCTAGAGCCCCAATTCCCCCGCAACGTAGAGCAAGTAATGAAGGAAGCACCAAACTTATTCAGTAAAAGCGAATGACGTCGTGTAGAAGGCGGAGCGCCAAGCACTTGCCCTGGATAGGGTGGTAGGTGGAATCGAAAGGTATGAAGACTGATGTCGTCTTTCACCACAAGTCGAGATGCAGAGGAAAGGATAGAAACACGAGACGAAAGAGAGAGGATCAAACCCATCCATATAAGTTTTCGAACAACCTGTAGAAGGTTCTGCTGTTCTGGTTATCCTGGTTCTTTCTTCCAGCTAGTGGCATTTCTTGTGGGTCTACGACCGGGGACCAACAATGGACTAGCCACACGGAAACTGCTAGCCTGTGTGCTAAGTACCGCATACCTTGGCTCTGCCCTCCGCTCCTTTCACATTCATGTACCCTGGAGGTACTCTCAAAGCTCGCCATAGCTTCAGTCGTCTGTGTGAGAGTTGGAAATGTCAGGTAAACTTGACCGCCGTGCGGGCTTCAGACACGCACTCTTTCGGAGAGAAGTAACTGATTATCCAAAGATTAGAGTCCCTTCCTAAAGCACAATTTATGAATCTCCTTATCTTTTTGGGGGTATGTCTTTATCACCCCACGATTAAGGTTTGCGCCATGCCGCGGACAAGTGCATCGCAGCATGCTGCTCTGTAATCCAGACCTCTCGGGTCCGTAGCCGGCGATGAGGTACCAACGTCACAGTGTCACCGAATCGCTTCGACGGATTCTCGTGATGCGCACAATAAGGTTGTATGTGTTCTATCACAGCGTGAGATCTGTCGAAACTTTGTGAGATGCCATCAAGTTTGGCAACTTTGTTCAACCGCGGGGCCATGAACAATCAGTGAGCACGAAAAACGAGGGAGAGGATAGTATACTTTAGAGGTACTTTGGTCTGTGCCCTTTGTAAGGGCCCTGTGTACGGAGCCACCGACACTAGGAAGTGTCCCTTGATCCTGCCAGACAAGCGTCGGGTCCTCTCAGCTGGGACCAGCCACAATGCTGCGTCCTGTCTCGGTAGGCTGGGCCAACAGACCACATTACCACCTAATAATAAATATCGGGGGTGCGAGCGCTCATACCTTTGGAAAAGGAATCATGGCGGATGGCTCATCTTATGACAGAAAAGTTACAGGTCAACATCCAACTACAACAAAAACAGGTCTCAATCAACAAGATGCCCCTCCATTCGCCTCTGTCGAGCGTGTCTCAATGCCACGCTTTGCCAAGGAGATCATCGTCACGTGTACTAGCTCGTGTTCGCATTCTCTTCTGGAAAACCAGGATGTCAACGGAGGTGTCTTGGTCTGAAGCCTAGGCGACACTTGGCAGTGTTTTCTGATTGCTAAAAGACCCAGCTCTGGGCAGCTGCAGACAAGACATTTCATGGGACGAACGGTCAATTGGCATTTGGCGAGCTCCTGGGCGCTGGAGATAACGATGAAAAACCTTTTTACGACGGGACGAAAACAAAAGTCCAAACAAGGCAAGTTGATCCGGAACCATGCATTGCAGATTCGTGCCGTAGTTGGCAGCCAATTGGACTTGCAGGTCTGCGGATATGTCACCACGGTGGTAGTCGGCGCCGCACACCGGATCTCGTGGGGGCAGATAATACGGTACCCGACAGTCATGCGACCCCGCCGTTCGGCCAACAAACTGCCCTACTGCAGTGCCGGCTGCTCTTCCGTTCGGCACTGTGAATAGCTTAGATCTCCACGGCCACCGAGAAGCGGTAAGGCGCCCCCCCATTGCCCCCCGTCAGGCCCCCGTACATACTGAATAGACTGTCACAATGCCGTTGGACGGGATGATGCGCGCTGCCTTGTCGTCTTCCTTGCATTTGCCCGTGCTTCCCAACCTTCATCTGCAAGCCTGGACCTCCATGATTCCAACGCCACCCAATTAGTTTCAACCATCTGGACGGAAAGAGGTCTCGTGACGGGCAAGCCTTGATCTGTTAGCGCGCTCTAAGGTTAGATAATAAGTGCCTAGTTAATCTGTAGTCTTGCAAGTCTTGCTCCTACGTAGTTTGTGATAGCCTCTTGAGTCGGTAGCGTTACAAGTGGCGTCCAGTGTCTGAATCATTGTTGGTCTAGGGTTCAAGTTGCCACGACTGAGCTTAGAAAGATGGGAAGGCAGGTGTGCAATTCGTGCTAGAACCAAGAACTGGCCAGCTCTGGGTGTAACTAAGCCATCTACACTGCAACATTAGCCCGTCCAATGTGCCACCGTGCGATGCTGAACAGTTAGGGAAGAGGTCTCAGTGTGGAAGGTTAGACAGTGCTGTTTGAGGCATCAATACCAGACAACTGCACTGTAGGTAGGTCAGATTACCGGCACTGTGCACGCCTTCCAAACACCACAGCGTGCACGGACGCTATTTACACTAGCGCGTCTCTCCCGGCCCTGCAGAACGCGATTTTCGAAGATACAGGTCCCATGTACGCGACGATGGACGCACCTTCCTCAGAAGCCAATTCAAGCCAATCCCGACAAAACCAGCTTCGACAGCCACCTCCAACGACATTGAGGCTGGATGAAGACTGGCATATCCAATTACGCCCTCCCTCGAGCCCTTTATCGCCTTCAGCGGAACACCGTACGGTCCACGAGCTCGATAGCTCATGTACACACTGTCAGATTCATTCGACCGACCCCTCCTGACCCAATGTTAGGAAAGGCAGTAGTCAAACGCGCCGAGGCAAACCCGCCGCCCCGAACAAACAATGCCGACCTTGGGAAACAACTTTTCCCGTCCAGTAGCCCGAGCAGCACGGCCACTCAGAATGGGAACATCAAAGAGCTTTGGAAGAGACAGTCTATACCTTCAAAACCATGGTCGAGGCCATCGGCGACGACGGAGCCGTTGCAGAGTCGTTCAGCGAACTTCTCACGGTCTCCACCACGAGCAGCGAATGGCAGACTTGAGTCGCTCCTTACCAAGACCGACTCTTTCAAGGAAAATCCAGACATGATTGATATCTTAGATGATGGCCCTCCTCTGTCGAGTACGTCACGGTCAAACACGGCTGCTTCCTCTGTCTTCTTTGCCGTAGACGACTTCAGCGACGACGATAATCTCGATCTGGACTTTCAAGCGCCGTCTGCTCTTCCGACCTTGCCTCCCCCTCGGCCCCAACCCCAAGCTCAGAAACGTGACGACCCTACGCCAGCTACCAACACCAGCACGCTTTCTTGGTCCCAGTCGTCTCCTTCGCATTTTGTGAAGCCACAGCCTCGGCTTGAGTCTACTTCCCAGAGAGCTCTGAAACGGGAGTCCCCGGACGATGATCGGGGGATTCGTCCTGCAACGAAGAAGACAAGGAGGGAGCTGCCAAAGCACTGGGAGAAAAAGCCCGAGCCTCAGGAGCAAAAAGTGGAGGAGCCGTATGAAGCTTCACAAACTCCAGCGCCCAAAGCGAAAGAGCCTTATCCGTGGGATACCACCGCTAGCGCGATCAAAGCTCAGAAGAAGCAACTGAAAATCCAACAGAAAGAGCCGGAGCCCGCTCGAGATGCCATCAAGTCAGTCACCAAGGCGGCGGCTATCACACTAAGCAATGAGCAGCGCCATGTCAAGAGTCTTGTTGTCGATAAGGGCCAGAGCGTGTTCTTCACCGGCCCTGCTGGTACAGGAAAGTCAGTCTTGATGCGGGCTATCATTGCGGAACTGAAGAAGAAACATGCCAGAGACCCGGAGAGAGTTGCGGTTACCGCATCTACGGGCCTGGCTGCCTGCAACATTGGCGGTATGACTTTGCACAGTTTTTCGGGGATTGGTCTGGGCAAGGAGGATGCGCCGACACTGGTCAAGAAGATTCGGAGAAATCCAAAAGCCAAGAACCGGTGGTTGAAGACGAAGACTCTCGTTATTGATGAGATCTCCATGGTGGACGGTGATTTGTTCGACAAGCTGTCTCAGATCGGGAGGACGATCCGCAACAATGGACGACCATGGGGCGGCATTCAGCTAGTCATTACTGGTGATTTTTTCCAGCTGCCCCCAGTGCCTGATGGTCATAACCAGAGGGACGTCAAGTTCGCATTCGAGGCGGCGACCTGGAACATGTCCATTGATCATACCATTGGCCTGACAGAGGTCTTTCGTCAGCGGGATCCTGGTAAGCATATCTGCAAGTTCCCAAATTGCGGTTCACGACTAACCCTCGGACTACAGAATTCGCTCAGATGCTCAACGAGATGCGTCTAGGAAGAATCAGCGACCGAACTGTGCAAAACTTCCAGGCGCTTAGTAGACCCCTCCACTTTGATGATGGACTAGAAGTCACTGAACTGTTGGTCCCCCCCCACCCAAAGGCAATCTCACAAGTGCGTAGTGCTTACTCCGACACAGGTTTCCCACGAGAAATGAGGTCGACAGTTCGAACCAGAGACGGCTCAAGGCCCTGACCGGAAAATCTCATGTGTTCAGCGCCTACGACACCGGCGACCCGCTTATCCGAGACAAACTGCTTGCGAACATGATGGCGCCGCCAAACCTCGAGTTGAAAAAGGGGGCGCAGGTCATGCTCATCAAGAACGTCGACGAGACGCTTGTCAATGGCTCCCTAGGAACCGTCGTCGACTTTATGACGGAGGCGGCTTTCGAGATCACGGGCGGTCGTGCTGACGAGGGTGCCGATTCGGACGTCGAGACGGATGTAAAGAAGAGGATCAAGCTATTCTCCAAGGCGCTCGCCGATGGCAAGAGCGACACCAAGGCATATCCCTATGTGCGCTTCCAGGCGGTGGATGGCTCGCAGAGATGTCTCCTCTGCGTCCCCGAAGACTGGAAGGCGGAGCTCCCTACCGGCGAGGTGCAGGCGTCTCGCAAACAGATCCCCCTGATCTTGGCGTGGGCCTTGTCGATCCACAAGGCCCAGGGCCAGACCCTAGAGCGCGTCAAGGTGGATTTAGGTAAGGTCTTTGAGAAGGGACAAGCATATGTCGCCCTCAGTCGAGCCACCACGCAACAAGGACTCCAAGTGCTGCGTTTCCAGAAGGACAAGGTCATGGCGCATCCTCGCGTCGTCGGGTTCTACAACAAGCTATACAGCGTGGAAAAGGCCCTGAGAAAGGAGACCACTAATCAATCCATCACGAAGTTTACATACAACAAACGGACGACGCCATCATCCGGGTCTGGATCTGCGAGGAATAGTAGAGATAGAAGCGTCATCGATCTGGACAACGACGATGACGAAGCGGAAGAAGCGGCGGCGGCATATGGTTAAAATTTTCAGGGGTTCATGAATCAGCGGGGCTTTTTTTTTTCGGTGTTTTCTTTTTTGTAAGGGGTTTCATGCATGCATCATCCAATGGGGATCGGATCCAAAGGGGTGTTGTTTGTTTGTTTTGTAGATTAATTAGATGACATATGACATATTATTGCTAACTACCTTACCTAAGGCTTATCAAATATGAACGTTGCTTATAAGCAGAACTTGAGTTGAGACTTGCACACAATCAAGTAATGGGACATGATAAAAACTAGGATACATAAGGGAACATTGCTATTGTTATTTAGGTTTAGCTCCCGGAGTTCCATGTGTTATTGGCAATGTGTTGTTTGAAAAGCACAACAACGAAGGTTTCCATTAAATTTACCCTTACTTCTTGTAGACGTGAACATGACTTGTTTATGGCTCTCTGTACGGAGTATATGTATGTAAAGAAATGAGTATGGTTGACTTGGGATTTTACTGTTCGTTTATGTATAGTATAACCCGGACCTTGCTTTACTTTGCTTTGCTTTCCCCGCCCCAACCCTCCCTCCCTCACTTTCTTCCTTGCTTCCTGTATAACATTTGATAGCAAAACAATGTCTAGTAAAACACAAGTTATTACACTTGACCCGCCCCCTCTTCCTCCCCTCCCTTATAACTTCCCACTACTTCCACCCCGGCCCACTCCCAACCTTTGGGCGCGCATGTAATAAGCCATAAATAAAAATAATAATATACAGTTTAGTTAGTAGTAGCGTTTCATATATAAACAAACACACACAAGACGCTCCGCTCCGTCTTTCATACGTGGGTTGGTTCTTTTCCCCAT
This sequence comes from Diplogelasinospora grovesii, assembly GCA_033297225.1. Taxonomy (NCBI): domain Eukaryota; kingdom Fungi; phylum Ascomycota; class Sordariomycetes; order Sordariales; family Diplogelasinosporaceae; genus Diplogelasinospora; species Diplogelasinospora grovesii. Next base: position 77,797 of record MU853831.1, on the reverse strand, counting down.
GCCTTACACCCGCCCTCCCTCTTCTGTTGCGTTGTGTTTTATAAAATGCTTTGTTTTAAAGAGCAGCCTTAGCACTGCTGCCCCCCAACGCCGCACCAACCCGTTCCGCCGTGCCCTTATCACTATCTCCTGGTGCGGTCAGAAGTTCCCCGCCCATCTCGCGCATGCGCTGCTCCTGCTCCATGGCGAGGATGTTTTGGTCTTCTGCGTAGGCCAGGGCGAAGGGGACTCCCACGAGCAAAGCGCTGACGGAAATGGCCCACGCGGCGCGGCCGCAAAAGGAAGCCAGGGTTTTCACGGCGCTCGTGGTGGTGGTCACCTTCCCCCACACCCAGCCCCGCGTCGTCGGCGGGATGATGTCCCGCAAGGCGTACAGGCGCTCGGCGAGTGTCTCGTCCAGGGGGTCGTAGTGGCTGTCTGTTGAAATCTCCGAATCTGTGGGCGGGTGGGAAGAAGCAAGTCAGTAACTTGAACTTTTTGATCATTGATTGTACTTTTGTTTTTGATATCGACCCCCCAATAACAACAATAACAAACCGAAACTAGACGAAAGTACAAAGATGAACGGAAAGATACGAAGGGTCGGAAAAGGGTTGGAAAAGGAAGGGGGCAAAGGATACGGGGGAAACGAGCGGGAGGAAGGGTAGGGAGAGGGTGAGATAGAAAAGTAGACAGAAGTAGACAGAAGTAGGGGAGGGAGGGAGGGAGGATAGGATGGGTTTCGGAAAGGGGAGTTGCAAGTATCAAGAGTTATTAACACTAAGGTGTGCGGAGGGGACGAAGGAATAATAATAAAAAAAGGACGAAAGACCGACAGAACGCAAATATCAAGTAAAGAAAGACATGCTGCAAAGCCGTGACGGTTACGTACCAGTGTCGGTAAAGTCATCGTCCTCCAACTCGACGTCCGGACCCGGCTGGGGGTTCTGGAAGTGCTCGTCTTCGACCTCGACTAGTTGGACCATTTTTGCTTTCTTTCTTCTTCTGTGTTGTCACGCGCGAGAGCGGCCGCTTTTATCTGATTTTGTTTGATCGTACGAACGATTTCGTATCTGTTATGTTGCGCGGTGTGAATCGATTAGGATGGTGTTGTCGCGTGGGGTGTCGTGCGTAGTGGTTTGCGCGCGGTAAGTGTCAGGTAAGGAGGTATGGAGATGATGGAAGCTTTCAATTGAGGTCCGGAAAAAAAGTTATGGACATGACGATTTTTACATACTGACCAGTGACCCCCGACCCGGGCGCAGTACGTACAGGGGGGGGGACCGTGCATGGATTGGCACGGGACGGGAGCTGCCCGTCTGCCGAGGTTTACCCCTGGCACACACACCTTCACCTTCACCTTCATTGTTCCTTTACGGATAACAAACGAGAAATAAATGGCTCGAACAACTTCAGTAAAAATATGATCATGTACACAACAATCCAAATTCTCTCTTATGGCTGCGAATACAAGTTTGTCTCTTTGCGTGTGGGTCCCTTCTCTTGTGTTGAACTTGTTGTGGTTCTTGTCCGTATTATTATCTGTAACACTACTCGCATAATTAACAGACAGAGAAACAAAATGATACCCCGCTTTTGCATTTCTTCAACATATTCCAAGGGCTGTGATGCTGTGTGGAAGGCTAGAGACCGGTCGTCGGGTTATGTAATTGAAGGAGCCGCAACGCGACGGGCGAGGGATGTAGGAGTCTAGCGGGATTACGCCTGGTTTGTATCAGTTCGTGAGTCGACGACTGTAAACAATGCTCTCCGTTTTCCATCTATAGAGAGTTCCTAGCACTCTCCACTACTGACCAGGAAAAAAATATTGCTGTCGTATGGCAAACTACCTAGACTACTAGAGAGTCCTATGGGTATCATTTTGACACTAAACTCCCCCAAGCAAGTCCCGACTTACTCAAACCATCCATGCTCCCCCCGTTTTTGCCCAGCCCTCTCTAGATACTCGAAACACATGAAGACATAATATCCACAGACAGATAAAAATCCCGACCTTTTACTCGTTGTCATCATCGTAAGGCTCAAGACCCTGCGCAATCAGAAGCGACTGATTTCGCTCAAGAACATGCAGCGAGATGACCCGCAAGTGCTTAAAAATCCTGTTATCCTCCACGCACGTAAGCCAATCCATCCATCCATCCATCTACCCCTTTTAGCCAATCCTCCACGCATCCAAAATGTTATTTACCTCCCCATGAGACCTCTCCTATCTTTAGGCTTGTAGTTCTCGGCCGCGTTGATCGTGCTGTCGAAGTCATTGTACAGCGCCCTGATGATGCCCTTCTTGGTCCAGTCCGCCAGGATCTCGTCGACAAGCTTGTACTTCTTCTTAGGCGACCACTTAGCCCGCTCAGCCAAGGCCTCTGGAGTCATGTACTTGTCCTTGTCCAAGCTGGTGTCAACCCAGTCAAGAAGGGCGTACTTCCAGTGCATCAGATTGTGCGCAATCTCAGCGTTGGCGTTGCACACAGATCCAATGTTCCACACTGTCGTCTCCTTCGGGATCGGGTTTCCGTCTTCGTCTATATCCTCCACATCTTCTTCATCATCGTCAGAACCGGACGCTGGCTCAATCGGCTCCAAAAATCCTCCAGGGGCGTAGAATTTTTTGTTGTATGCCGGCCCTTGAAAACTTATAACATATCGGGTCGGATGACCGGTTTTGCCGCACGCCCCGCAGACCTCGTCCCGCAGACCCCTAGAGCCCCTGGCAATCTCCTGGGTCGTATATTGCGGTCTAGCCCGCAGGGCCATCAGGAATCCCTTCTTCCAGATTGCCGAAGAGAACTTGCTCTGGGCGAGTGCTGTGACCCTGTCGTCTAACTTCTGCCATGCCATGCAGTAAAGTTCGTGCGTCCTCTCCACAAAGCCCGGGTTGATCTTCCTCTGCACCAGCCACTCCACTGCATCCTTGAAGTGCTCCTTCAGGGGTTTGTGAGAGTGGGACGTAAACTGGATTGGCACGCCCTTGAGTTCGTCCCCGAGATCGGGGGCGCCAATGCGTTCGTCCTCGACTATAAAGTCGTCCATGTCATCTTCCTCCTCTTCTCCCTGATCTTCACCGTTATCACTCTTCTTTTTAAATGGGCTGCTCTGTCTGGGCTTCTCCTTGAAATAATCAATAACACCCTCATCGTCGTCGTCAAACTCTCTCAGCACCTCGTGCTCCGAGTCGGTGTCGTACAAGGCTTTCTTTGGCTCCTCCTCCTCCTCCTCCTCCTCATCAGACATCTCAGCCTCTGAGGACTTGTTAAGTTCGCCGGCCCGCTTTCGGCGGAGTACCTCTCGAGCCTTTTCTTTCTGGGTGAGGGGTTTGCGCCGGGCTTTCTTGATCGGAAAAGACGGGGCCTTCGCGGGCGGTGTTTCCTGATCCTCGTCATCACTAGTAACAGGACTCAGGCCCTTCTTTCTTGCGACGAGTCGTCTTCTCTTGGTAGGCGAGGATACCGCCTCCCGTAGATCTTCCTCATCGCTGTCATGGACAAGGTGTCTCTTAGCCTTGATCGGTCCACGCTTTGCGGACTTGGGTGTGACGAGTGGCAGGTCGTCTGAATCCTCGTCTGAATCTTTGTGCTCATCTTCAGGCTCGTCGTTAGTTGCCTGGTTCTTGTCTGCGTCTTCGCTTGCCTGGTCATCGTCTAATATCTGCTGCCGCTTCCGCTTCTGAGGAGAACGCACAGGTAAACCAACTGGGGCATCATCATCCTCCGAGTCGGACGAGCTTTGCAAGACACGAACTCGACGTCTTCCTGCAGAAGAAGGCATGAACGAGGATGACGGTCCGGCTCCGGCAGGAGAGGTCGTGACAAACGAGGACGATGATGGTGGCTGCTGCCTGGGAGAGGAAGTCTCTGCCGCGGTGCTTGACCCAGTCTTGCGAGTCTTTACAGCCTCTTTGACTTTGGGTCGGCCTGTTTTCGCATTAGTACTGTGTAACCGCTAGCTGCGATGCGCTAACCGGGGGAGTAGCTTACCAAGAGTCGCCTCCAGTGTTTGCTGCTTCGCCAGCTTAGCACGAGGCATCTTAATTTGCCTTTGCTGCCTTTCCTTGCTTGCAAGGGTGACGAGCAAACCTGAGAGATTTGATACCCTTTGGTAGGTAAAGTAAGAGCGGTTGCGCGATCTTTTACGTTGCCTGGGGGGATGGTGCAGTGGTTCTAAGTTGGGGTGACTCAGAGTCGCTGCGCGCAAATGGTGTGAGGGATACCTCTTTTAAAAAAGAAATTGTAACTGCACGATATATGGTGCTGATTTCAACGTAGGCCTACCACATGGGCTTTGTTCAAACAAACATAGGGAATGATATGGGGACGGGCGTATCGGCAACAGTGAATGCGCGAGGCGCGTCTGCAGGCAATCGTTCCGAAGTGGACAATGAGATAATTGTGTCGCCACGATACGCGACATCACGTGACTTAGCATGTGGCGTAAACCGTTTTAGTGGTTGCAGACAGACATTACATGCATCGCGTTTAATAAAAGGATTACATATTGTTAAATTAAGCCGAATACGGAGCAGTATGGATCTGGTTCTTTTTCGTAAGCTATCGTCCGTCCAACAGACGCTGGAGAACGGCAGAGAAGGATTGGGCTTCGTTGACGGATGTGGTAGCTGGACTTGATTGTAGCACAAGCCTTCGTATATGCAAAAGAGCCTTATCTTGCACTTCAACCAACATTCGCTATCCCTTTGGCCGTGAACAATGACATTTTTTAGCGTGGACCCACAATACAGACAGTCTACTTCTTAACCAGCGCTTTGGGCCGCCAGTGCTAGGTAACTGGACGTCTCGAAAACGCCACGATTTTTGAGCGAGGGGAGCCGATTGGCTATAGACCCTTGGACGCTAAAAAATGTCATTGTTCACGGCCAAAGGGATCAGGATCACTGTGTACCTAGGCCCTGACCCAGCATATCTGAATACTAATTGAAAAGCTCAAAAATTTATCTATATACATGAATCCTCCTATCTTACGCACAGAATACACTGTAAACTGCAAGACTTTTAACAATGCGCAATTCCCAAGTCTATCAAGCCTTATTCGCCTATGGCGCCGGCTCCCGCTGTTCGTTCCACAGAGCCTCCAACCCCTCCCAAAACCCCACAACTCCGGTTCCATTGATATGTACACAAGCGAGAGTCAGGATTGTATCTACCTAGCAGCGAGCAGACAAACATACAGTAGAGACATGGCGTCCGGGTTCACACATCCCCACACCAACATCCTTCCACCATTCAAACATTAAGCCCGGCGCCAATTGCTCCTGCCGCCTGCCGCTGTTGCTGTTGGAAGTACCTGGCTACTGTAATGAAGAAAAGTAAGTTGGACAGAACCGACAAAGCAACCCTGGCTCGCCGGCTTGCTTGCTGCTTCGTAAATGACCAAGGACGTGCTATAAGTTGCGAGCAGATTGTCATATGCACACCATTCCGGCTGTTTTATCTCAAACGGACCTTCGCGTCCTCCACACCGCGCGCAATGACGTCCTCCAGCTTCCACCGCGGGGGCTTGATGACGCCCTCCAGGCCGTTTGCCTTGCGCCATTCTTTCTCCATGTCGGGGGTAACTCCTTCAGGCAACGGCTCAAGTCCACCAGCTACACCGGTCGAGAACTTTAGCTGCAGAATGTCGCCGACTTCGTCGCAGGCAGCCAGCAGGCGGTCCATATCGTCCTTGTTGTGGGCAGAAGAGACGCAAAATCGCGCGCGTGAGCTGATGAGAGGCGTAGCAGGGTAACCAACGACCACGACGGAAATCTTGCGCTTAAGCATCTCGTGGCTGAATGCGGCGATCTTGGCTGGGTGGTATAGCATGAGCGGGATGATGGGGGAGTCGTCATGGCCGTAGACAATGAACCCCAGACGCTTAAGTCCGAGGCGGATGTAGCGCGAGTTGAAGGTTATCCGCTGCAGGCGCTCTTCGCCTTGTCCGGGAATAAGCTCGCCCGTGATGATCTTCAGGGACGACAGAATCTGCATCAGGACGGCAGGAGCGGGCGATTCACCAAGTAGAGTTGCGGCGTTGGTGCTCCTTAGCTTGTCAATGATGTGTTTGTCCGCCGCAACATAACCTCCGTTGGCACCGAAGGATTTGGTCAGGGTACCCATCAGAATGTCGACCTCAGCAGGATCCACACCGAAGTAGTCACAGACGCCGCGACCCTTAGGACCCACGGCGCCGATGCTGTGAGCTTCATCGACGTAGAGGAAGAACTTGTACTTGCGCTTCAGTGCCAAGATGTTGGGCAGATCACACATGGTTCCCTCCATCGAGTAGAGACCCTCGATAGCCACGAGGATCTTCTTCCACGGGCGGTGGGTGCGAGGTTGTCCCTGAGCAATGGCTTCGCGCAGCTTCTTCTCCAGATCCGTGACATCGTTGTGCTTGAATGACCGGATGACAGCACCCGATAAGCGGGCTCCAATACGGATAGAGGCGTGGTTGAGCTCGTCGGAAAGGATCAGACAGCCCTTGGAGACCAGAGCCGGGAAAGAGCCCGCGTTGGTGACGAATCCCATAGAGAACACCATGGCAGCCGGCTTTCCAACGAACTGAGCGATCTCACGTTCAACCTCGAGGGTAAGATCCGACGTTCCCGAGTCAGCTCTCGGGCTGGCGAAGCCGAGTCCATACTTGCGAACACATTCCTCAACAGCATCGGCACAGGGACCCTCGGATTGCGCAAAGCCCAGGTAGTTGTACGAGCTCATGTTGAGGGTTTCGGTGTAAGTGCCGGTGAGCTGATAGGTGCGGTTGAAGTCATCGGACTTGCGGTCCATGAGGGTAATGTAGCGGCCGGGAACACCAGTGGTGGGTCTGGCGAAGCAGTCATCGAGGCGAGTCTTCAGTCTCCTGACATAGAAGTTGTCGAAGTCGTCATTGAGCGGTGCATAGCCATTTTGCGCTTTGAGCGTGCGGTAGTATTGCTTGTTACCAAATCGCTTGCCGAAGAAATCGCGCGCATGGCCGCAGAAGATGAGGATAAGGTAGCTGATGTACGTGGTGAGAACATAATAGTAGGGAGGCTCGTCTTCGATGGGAGCCTCTAACGGCTCGCCCGTATGCACGCTGACATAGCGATGACTTGGGCTGAGAAGTGGGCCGAATTGGGTCTCGAAACGCCGTTGTTTGGTCGCTTCGGCATCGGAGGGGGGTTGGAAGAGTGTCGTCGGGGGCTCCTCGCTGTTAAGTTCTCCGGCAGTGGCGGTGGACAGTGAGATGGTCGGGAGAGAGATGGTAGGAGCCGTGATATGCGGCGAGCTCTGCTGTTGCTGCATCGACAGGAGAGACTGCTGCGCCGATGGCTGTTCCTTGGGCTTCGGGGACGAGAAGAACTGGGTCAGGCGGTTACCTTTGAAGGAGAGGCGTCGTTCCCCCGGCCTATCGGGTTGTGACATGCTGGACGAGGTGGTGAAAGGATTTGAAAGCTTTCGGGGCATGTCGAGGGTTGTGCAAGACCGAAGGATAGCGGTCTAAGCAGACAACTTCCGCCCCTTTCTAGGAAGAAAATATCCGCGACCTATAGCCAATTGATGCTGATGAGGAAATCGTCAGTGATGTTTCTAAGCGTATGCAGAGTTTCAGTCCCAGCCGTTGTCTAGGTCTGAGTCGGTGTAAAATGCCCGAGCCACACGCTTGCATCTGTTGGGGGCGAGCGCGCAGACGACACCGCCCGAAGCTCTGAGCTCTGGCAGCAAGAACGCCCCTTTTGACCCCGCCGGGTATTGCTCAAGCGAGAGTGGCTGTGTTTGTGTGCTGCCGGCAAGAGGAGATACTCGGAGGAAACTCAGTGGAAAAGGCTTACACTTCAGACCAGGGAGATGAAGAGAGAATCTTTTGATGTGTTGCCGCGAAACAATGGTCTTCACGTCGGTCGGGCTGGTTGCGTGACGTGCAGGGCGGTGTTACGGAACGAATGGGAATCGCGGGTTGCACCTGCAAGGGGTATATTTTGCTGGCTACAGATGCGACACGGTTGTCGACAGATGCCCGTGCTTCGTTCGAACTTGTCGCCCTCCGTCTGCTCGCCAACACGTTACGTTATCGCGACGCAACTGCTCTCACATCAAAAGTAAAAAGAAGTAAGAAATGGGAGGGAAGAGGAGGAGAGCAGAAGTGGAACGATGGGAAGAGTTCTTTAGACACAAAATAAGGCACAGGAAATTAGGATAAGTGATGAGCGAATGGCCCTGCGCGGGCACTAGCCACACGGTAATTTGGTACAGCCCCTTCCACCCCTGTTTCTGGTTTGAAGGTGCTGTTGGCCCCTGTCAAGCCCCTCCATCGTACCTGCCTGCCCCGGGTAACCCGAGAGGTCCGGCGCGTTTTTGGAGCCCATCGCATCTCGGCTTTCGAGCCAAAGCCTCCACCCAGAGCGCATCAGAGAATTGTTTCCGCTGTGCGCCAGGTTCAAACAGGCAATGACATGTTTCTCACCTGATGGGCCGGCACTTGGTTTTGGCAGAGATATGCGATAGATGTGCACACAAGATCTTGGTGCGAACAGGCGAAGATAATGCTGAGATATCTTTCGGGGTTTCTATCGCAAGCGAGAGCCCGCCGCAACATTGCAACTTCACGACTGAGGGAAATGAACTCGGGGTCGCTGACAAACCTGACAACATGACAGAGGCAACCCGAGCACAGGCCTTGTTCTTGACAGGGAGACCGGTTCATCTCGCCTTTCCAGAACGCGGACCAAGAACGCGGATGCGGATCAGACGTGGTGCCATGATCCAGGCTCGCCGGGATCTCGCGACTTTTGCTTGATCACCAAGGACCGTTTCCACCTCGCTTATCGAGTGGCTCCCCTCTTGTACTGTGTATGCGCCATTTGCATAAGCTGTCACGCTGTCAAGTGGATTGTGCATACAGGCGCACTGCAGCCTTGGCACTTACAGTGATCACTGAAAAATGCCTTGGCTCGGCCGGGAGACTCGGGCGCTTTCACATACGCGATGTTGATACGGAGCTATGTTTGCGGTTATTTTCAGCAAGGAACAAGATTTCGACTTTTAATGACGCTTCGTGGGGAATGGTGGAGGGTTGAAAGAAACTGACAGTTCAACGCCACTCTACGAATACTAACGTTAACTAACGGCCGCTCCGCACTTTCACAAGCCACAGGCGGCGACAGCAGTTTCAAGTCTAAAATCGGCAGGTACAGCTCCTTCAGTCGTTCCTTACAGCATCATTGCGAACAGAAGTCTGTGCCGTCATGACTGACGAGTGTCTGGTCTTCAAGCGGTGCACAGCATGAGGAAGGCGCACCATTCGCAGATTTCGCCCGGTTTACAATTTTTTTGCAGTTTTGTGGAGCTATGGCCATGTCTTTCTCTTTCATGCCACGGTGCTACCAGTGGCAAGCGTCGGCTTTCAGGAGCTCCAAAGCCTCAGGCCATCCCCATCGGAGCCGTTGTCTGCGGTTTACACAGATCCTCGGGAATCGGTGAACTTGGGCCTATATCGGTGCTCCGCAATCGTTCGCTTCGGACCTCAATCCTCGGAATTTGAGCTCCTGGCCAGTCTCTACTGCAACTCTGCTCACACAAAGTGGGAGTGCCAATTCGGCGACACTATTTGCAGTGTCTAGTCATTCGTTCGTCTCTCAGGTTTTACAGGTTCTCATTAAGTGTTGACACCGCAATGGCAACACACGAGCTCTGGAGACATGGGAGCCCGCAGTCGACCCCCATGTGGCGGTTCATGCAGCATGTGAACTCCAAATATGGCCTCAAGCTGCACGACTACCCAGGTCTCTACAGGTGGTCAATTGAGAATGTAGCTGCCTTCTGGGAAGAGGCGTGGCATTTTGTCGGCATTAAGTGTTCTAAGCGGTTCGATCAGGTGGGTGTTGCTCATGCTCATCTTGCGTTTCTTCATCCCCTATCAGTGTCAAACATGATACATCGCATAGTGAACCTGGGTTAAGGCCGGGCAAGAAGGGCAAACATTGTTTCCCTAACACTGTTCTCAGGTTCTGCTACCCAACGCGCCTATGTTCCCACGGCCGGACTTCTTCGCAGGCTCGCTTCTCAACTTTGCGCAGAACCTTCTCTTTCCTGTCGCCCATACGGGGGAAGGGGTCGACGAGTCAGATATTGCCGTCATCACCGTTACGGAGCGGGAACCCGACCTGCGTGAGACGACATGGGCTGAGCTACGGGAGCAAGTCCGCCTGTGCTCCAGCGCTCTCCGGGCAGCTGGTGTAAAAGAGAACAGCATAGTGGCTGGGTTCGTAGCCAACCACGTGCAAGCCTTGGTCGCCATGCTCAGCGCAGCCTCGCTGGGGGCTATCTGGACCGGAATTAGTCCCGACAACGGCGTCAGCGCTGTGCTCGACCGTCTGGCGCAGATCAAACCGCAGGTTCTGTTTGCTGACAATGCGACTCTTTACAACGGCAAGGAGTGGTCCAGCTGCCAAAAGACTTTGGAGATTGTCGACAACCTCAAAAAGACGGGCGGTTTGGAGCTGGTTGTCGTCATCAAGAGTCTCCCCAACATCGACGCAGGCTTGGGCGATCTCAGGGCAAAGGGGGTCATGGCGGAAGAGTATGACAACTTCTTGGGGACTGCGCCAGATGAACCCCTTGCATTTGCACAGCTCCCACCCTCCCACCCGCTCTTTATCCTCTACTCAAGCGGCACTACCGGCTTACCCAAGGCCATCGTACACACGGCGGCAGGTACCCTGCTTCAACATAAAAAGGAGCACTTCCTACACTCCTCCCTCTCCCCCCATTCACGCATGTTGTATTACACGACGACCAGCTGGATGATGTGGCACTGGTCCGTGTCCGCTCTAGCCTGCGGCGTCTCTCTGGTCCTGTACTCGGGATCCCCCTTTCAACCGCACGGCTACCTCTCCCTTCCGCGCCTTCTGTCGTCTCTCAAGGTAACCCATTTCGGAACGTCAGCAGCCTATTTAACCGCTCTCGAAGCAAACGATATCCGACCTGTGTCTGACCCTTCTTTGGACCTCTCCCGCTTGGAAGCAATCTACTCAACGGCGTCCCCCCTTCCACCGTCGACATTTGCGTTTGTGTATACAGCATTCCCGGCCCAGGTGAACCTGGCATCCATAACTGGCGGGACAGATATCATCAGCTTATTCGGCGCTCCCTGCCCGCTATTACCCGTCCGCGTGGGAGAGATACAGTGTGCCGGACTAGGAATGGCCATCGAGGTGGTGGACTCTGCGTCGCCATCTGATGACCCCCAGCCGGTAGACCCGGTCGACAGTCCCGGAGATCTGGTCTGTGTGAAGCCGTTCCCCTGCCAGCCGTTGACGTTCTGGGGAGGCGAAGGGGAGAAGAAGTACAGAGCGGCCTACTTTGAGCGCTTCCCGGGGATTTGGCACCATGGCGACTTTGTACGACTACTTTACCATCCTCCCCTCCCAGACCCTTCTTCCACGGCAACAAACGGTACGAACGGAACGACCAACGGCCATAGTCCGGTGAAAGGGGGGTACGGTGGTGAGGGGATGATTATGCTCGGCCGGTCCGACGGCGTGCTGAAACCCCAAGGGGTGCGTTTTGGGTCTGCAGAGATTTACAACATCCTGGCCCGCTTCTTCCCATCTGAGATTGAGGACGGGGTGTGCGTGGGACGTAGAAGGGAGACGGACAGCGATGAGACTGTTTGTCTGTTTGTTGTCTTGCGAAACGGGCACAAGTTTACGGAGGAGTTGAGGGATAAAATCAAGGGAGTGATCCGTAAAGAGCTCAGCCCGAGACATGTCCCGGGCGTGATTGAGGAGTGCGGACCGGCTGGTATTCCCAAGACTGGGAATGGTAAAAAGTAAGTTTCCCCTTAAACATATAATAATAAAGGGTTGGGGGGGGCGGGGAGGTGGCACTGACAAAGTTGCTAACAAAGTGGGAATAGGATTGAAGTGGCAGTCAAGCAGATCCTCTCGGGAATGCAAGTCAAGACGAACGCCAGCGTGGCGAACCCAGAGGCGCTGGGTTGGTTTCGGGAGTGGACTGCCACTCACTAGACTCCTTGCTACATTAGATTACCTCTGCAGAAGATACCTACATTATATACAATCAAAAGAGGTAGCATACGTACTTGGGTTTAGCCGACCCCCCCCCCCCGGGGGAAGCGATCACCGTTTCAGCATCTGGGTAAGGTAAATTAATTAGTAGGTATTGCAAGTAGGGATAGCACATGACAACAACCCCACTGTGAAGTTTGATATATCACTGCATCTAAAAAAAAAAAAAAAAAAAAAAAAAGGGGTATCATTTTGTTTTTCTCTTCTTTCTCCCGGGCTTACCGAATGGAATACCCGAGGTAATAAAAGCAACGGGCTACCTACTTTGCATGATATATATACATAGGTAAGATAACATGATTCTTTTTTATTTTCCTTTTGCATATCCTTCATCGTTGAAAAAAAAACAGAAACCCTCCCGTCCCGAATTGCTTAGATCGTCGCTGTCCTGTCCCTCCTTTTTGTCCAGTTGTTTTGTCCAGTCATATCCTCGCCAATTTAATAATACCGTCCCTAGCCGCATATACGACATTTTGCAGTTTTCCCTTATATGTTTCCTGGTTCCCCAAGTCCCGGTTGTCCTATAACCTAAACGCGAAGACGAAAAAGGGGGGAGCGGCTTTTCAATATAAACGAACGAAGAAAAAAAAAAGTGGAAATTGGAAAAAAAGGGAAAAGAGTACCCTCCTCCTCCTCTCCCACCCCCTAAAATGAAAATGAAAACGGAATTTGTGAAGAAAAAAAGGTATAAATAAACCAAGAAATCACGTAAAACGAAAAAATGTCCTCGCGGGCATGGAAACGACTCACAATCTTGTTGTCCATCTAAAACACACCGACTCCAGACACAACAACTCCAGAACACCAACACCGCCCCCCCCCCCCCCCATACCCAAAAAAGCAGCAGCAACACCCCATCCCCAAAGTGATACCGAAAGGATTGGTAAAAATGAAGGTTAGAGGTTAGAACCCACCATCCATAACCCCAAACCCCTGGCTCGGATCTATGGCGGGTGCGTCCATGGCCATGTACTCCAGCAGGTCCAACCCCCCCACATTGACACCTTCGGCGGTCATGGCGACCGAGGTGGTGTTATCAATGTTTTGAAAGAATGCCGGGCCGGGTGGCAAATACCACATCTCGTTGCTAGTGGCCCAGTCTGAATTCTCCCCAAACATGTCCCCCCCTCCCCCTCCCCCTCCATTCCCACCACCACCACTACTACCACCCATACCCCCATTACCATTACCATTGCTAGCATTGGCAACATTACCGCTGGTATCAGGAAGGGCAGCTGCTGGGGTAGACGGCCCAAACATGGATGCCGACCCCGACGGGTACGGAAAGTTACCCGTCGTCAGGTCCCACGGCGTGGCGCTTATGTTGGCTGCTGGTGTACTCGAACGTTCTAACCAACCAACCCCCTTCCATTAGTATAAACATAGCAAACCAAACCGCGCGCCCATTCGTGTGTTGTAAACGAGAAAAAAAAGGGAAACAAAGAAAAGAAAAAAAGGAGGGCTTACCAGGACCGTTAATCTTCCCCCCCCAGAAATCGGCATGATGCCCATTCATACCACCAACTCCATTCATATTCATATTGTCACCTTGATTATTGTTCCTGTCAGGGGATACTGAAGAAGTCGTCGTCGTTTGGAGAATGAGCGGTGGTGGCGGCGGGGCGTGAATGAAGCGATTCCGCAGCCGACTCGTCAGGGTCTCCAACATGTCGGCAAACCGGATGCCCAGGTGTACATCGTCCACCACACAGTTCCGCAGCGCATCTACCGTCCTATCCATCAACCCGATACTTAGTTCCACGTCCGACTTGGGAGCGCCAAGGGCAAACGTCTTCAGCAAAAACATGGCACCGCTGATGATCCGGAAATACGTCCGCACGGGAGCGTGCTTCAGGTAATCCCCCGGCAACAAGCCCTCAACCACGGTCCGTAGCAGGTTTCGGCTGCCGTTGACCACCTCCTTGACGTACTCTTGGTCTTCCGCACCGAAACCACCCAACTGACCAAGCGGTAGCTTTCCATAATAGTTTTGCGTCTGCGGCGACAGCTGCGGGCCAGAGTGTCCAGACACAGAACCCCCCGGAGCAGCCAACCCCCCTCCGCCGCCGCCTGCGTTGTTCGTGCAGCGCTCGACCACAGCCTGCAAGGAAAGTGAGTTGATGTAGATGCGGACATATTCATACTCAATCGTGAGCACGTGTCGGATATACGGAGGCATGCGGAAGCGCTCGAACTCCTTCCACCACTCCTTCAGCATCGGCTGGAACTCTTTCAAGAGAGAAATGTACCGTCCGCTCTGGATGATGTCCGTCGTGTGCTTCCGCGACCGAAACAGCTTCTCGTTGCCGATGTGCATGGCGTTGCTGATGCCTGCCCAGCAGTGGATGATCTGGTCGTCTAGCTCAAGGTCAGGGATGTAGTTGAACGCATTTGAGAGAGACGAAGGATTCGTCGCGGGAGTCGTACCCTCGACAGAGTGTGGCCGTCTTCGTGACACCACAGGATCCGACTTGCGGAGATTGTCGGGAACCATGTTCGTCCACCCGAGACGGCCGGCAAGCTGGCTCAAGTAGATCAGGAGTAGCCTCTTGATGCGGTACGCCCGTAGACGATATGTCTCTTCTTCGTACTCGGGCCGTGTGATTGCCCCCTGCGCAAGCAGCTCGTCAACGTCGTCAAACACACCCAGCTCATATGCCAGACCCATCCCGGTGCTCAGCAGCATCCAGCACATGCGGTCGCTTCTCCACGCCGGTTCCAGCCAGCTCTCAATCCTCCTGCCACCGAACGCAGCCGAGCGCCGCTGGTTTCCCTCGTCGTCCATAGGACTCTGGCTCTCGTAAGAAGGCAGCAAGAGCTCGTCGATGGCTTCGCTGGGCGGGAAGTGGAGCGCCCGTGGGTGCCATTCGGTTAGGATCATGAGAGACTCTATTGTGCCAAGCGTTCTCAGACTGCCCCTGCGGAGACCTCTCCACGGCGCCGTGCTCGAGTTTTGCGTCTCGTCTGCCCCCGACCCGCAGAAGCCGCCACCAAAGGCCTCTTGACCCCACACCACTCGCTCAATCATGCCCCGGAGGTACGTCCACAGCTGCTCGTGAATAGCGTGCGAGCGGCAGTGACCGCCGGTGCCCGGCATGCGACGATATCTCGACGCGATGGTCAGCAGCGTGACCGTGAGAATGGGCTCCTCGGTCAAGAGCGTTAGGTGGGATGCAGGGTTGCGGAAAGTGGGCGGCGAGATGGGGGTCAGCGGCGAGAGATATTCATAGTAACTGCACCATGGTTAGCTCAACATTACACCTCGTGGCTGCGGAACATACTATTCAACATAGTCGATCGCTTCTTGCGCGGTAAACCAGCCCGCCCTGACAAACCGAAACCGCGCCCATGCTTTCAGGGCCTCGTTATACCCCGGCTCCGTCGAGGGGTCGCGCTTGGTGAGCTCAGGATCGATCGGTTGATCCATCGGTCCCTCATGACGACTTGCTTGCCGACTGTGATGCGGCCTCTGCTGGCTGTTATGCGATGACCTGTGCGAGCTCGTATCCGGACGCGCATGGAGCGTGGCCGTCTGCGACGAGCCGCCGCCAGGACCCGTCGGAGGATGCATCTCGCTCTCATGTTTCATCGATGGGCTGCTGCGCCATGTCAGTTATCCGGACGCCAGCTCCATGCGAACTAGGATACATACTTGTCAGTGGCAGCCTTGTATAGCAGGTCCAGCGCATCGTGTGGCCCATACACCTCCCTCCTCATCACTGTCCTCGCCTCAAAGTTCTCCAAGGGCGTGTTGGGTTCCCCGCCTCCAAACTCGTTGCCCCCAGCACCGGCACTGTGCGATCCCCCACCATCATGACTGGCCCCGTGGGAACCAGACCTCTTGTGTTCTGCATTCGGACGTTTCAGCGGTTGTGATCGTCCATGACTACCGCCTGGAGTGAGAGGTACATCGCTGTACAACCTACGGTCAAGCGTCGACTGGGCCACGGCCGGGGAGTCGACGGCACCACTGCTCCCTCCGCGCAGCTGCTTTCGCCCATTGCGGACAATGTACTCGTCCTGTTCCACGTCCTCGACCGAGTCGGCCCTATCGTCGTCGAGCTTGCGCTTGCGCCGCGTCGCGCTGAAGTAGCATTCTTTGCTCTCCCGGCGGCATCTCACGCAAGGGGGGTCGTGCGGGTTGTCGACAGAGCCCAGATCGCATCGGACCTTGCGCCGGCGACAGGGGATGCACGCCTGATATACGCGCTTGTGCTGTGGTGGTTGCTGTCCTTGGGTGCCTGTGGTGGTGCTGCCGCTCGGAGCTCCACTTCCATCGGATGATAGCGAAGGTGGGGCCCCAACACCCCCGAGATGCGAAGAAGACGACGACGATGCGAGGGCGGCGGCGGGCGAGATCGGGGATAATTGTTGCTGTTGCTGTTGCTGTTGCTGTTGCTGCTGTGCTGCGAGGGTACTTCTAGACGAGGCGGCGTATTGCGACATGACTATCTTTCCTTTCTGGACCTTCGGTACCCGCGCGCGCGTGTCGTCGGAGTCCCGCAGCCCAACCCCCCGTCCCTCTCTCTTCCTCTCTCTCTGATCTCTCACAAATCAATTGCGTGCGCGCACAATACAGTCTCCGGGGCGACACGCCGGACTGCTGTTTGGAGGGGAGATATGCCGAGCTTCTAGGTAGCTACCCTTTACTCTCTTTCGGTTTGAAGCGGTTTGTGGTGGGTGAAGGATATCGATGGGAATAAATGGGAACTGATCTGCTCTCGCCTCAGCTCGCTCGCTCGGGACAAGAAACGGTCTATGTGTTTTTGTCTGATGGGGTTCCCATAAAACCCCACCGTCCGCGGGCGGGAAGAAAGCAACTGCCTTCCTTGTCCGGTCTAGTTTTGGACTCGCCTGTTCCTTGTTTGCGGGGTTCACTCACTCACGAGTTACGCACGACGCCCACAGGGTCAGTCGGCCGAGTAAGGGCATGTGAAGAGCCAATTACACCAAGATAAGGTAGGACCGCCTCACTAAGCAATTGAGGATCAAGATTGGGTAATTGGCCTTGATAAGACGGGTAAGAGATGGCCAAGTCTGAAGGCGTACGAGGGGCACACTTGTTTGTGTCTGTTGTGCGGAACTTATCGGTCGTCGGAAGGCTTTACACGTGTAGTGTGGTGTTCCGTTGCAGTACAGAACTGCGGAGTGTAACGTACAGTACCTAATCACGATAATTGGGCTGCAATCACGTACGTACCTAAGAATTTCTTTGGTCGGGATCTCGGTGTGATGATGAGAAACAGAAAGCTTCCCATCCCCAGTCTCTCTTGCGTCACGCATTATTAGTCAGACCTTCAATTCCTTGAGAGGCTCCAAGTTCTCAACTGTTTTCGTAACGTCGTGCAACCCATATCAGCAGGCAGTAGATTCCGCGCTGCTCACCGCAGCAAGCCGCACGGCACGCAAAGCAGCGAATGACAGTTCGTACACCAAGTGCCCGCTTCGGCCGTGCTCACGTTGACCGTAGGTCACGCGGAACGTTGGTTCATTCCTTCACGCTCCCGAGTCCAAGCTTTTTTGTTATAAACTTCCAACAAGTCCTGGGGAACCGGAGCAACATTCCACATCTGGCGGTGAGTTTCGAGTCAACAAGTCACTTGC
The DNA here is from genome assembly GCA_033297225.1 of Diplogelasinospora grovesii. Classification (NCBI taxonomy): domain Eukaryota; kingdom Fungi; phylum Ascomycota; class Sordariomycetes; order Sordariales; family Diplogelasinosporaceae; genus Diplogelasinospora; species Diplogelasinospora grovesii. Next base: position 60,129 of record MU853831.1, on the reverse strand, counting down.
CTGTTGGTGCTTGCGGACTGGTTCCTGGCAGCTGGCCAATGTCTCATCAATTGGCTGGCGGGTTTCCCGATTCGACGACATCCGCAAGGCGCAGCGTACTCCGTACCTGAATTCCTCATACAAAAGGATGATTGCACCAGTCAGGTTGAGCCTCGATATTATCACGTGTCTCACCAAGTCGATAATCGTAGAGTGGATGAGGCTGAAGTCTGGAGATTTTTAGATTTCACGCTGATCAGAACCAATGCCAATGGCGGCGCTCTTACAAACCACCCTTATCCCAGCACCAACCAGATCATGTCAAACCAAGGGTATGCGCCTATCCGTGACACGCAGATGTCGCTTGCCATGGGTCAACGACAATGGAACCCATTCTCCCCGTCCTCCCAAGTTAATTCCCCCCCAATCGTTTCTCATGCCTCGTAACCCAACCAAAGTGCGCTGAAGTGCCCAAGCCGACAGAAAACGACTTGGATCACCTTAGTGAAGAGAGAAAGAAAAAAAAGCCAACCACCGAATGCTCCGTAGATGCATGTCCCAAGTCCAAAATCAAAATAATCGAGTGCGGAAGAAAACGGGACAAACATCAGTGTGGTTCGCCCCTGAAGACCCTCTAGAGAGAAGCTCCCAAAGCAAGAATTGCATCTCTTCACACAAAACGTGTGCGCCGAAAACCAGCGCGACTAGAGTTGCATGATGAAGAATAGCCACGGCTGTTGTTGCGCTTCGACAGAGGAAAACCCCAGACTGCTACCAGACTTCCGGGTTCTCAACCACATATTTCATGGGCTCCGAGTCCTTGGCAACCATTGCGCACCAGATCGCACACAGGATCGTCCTTCTATGAGACAACCGATGTTTTGACCTTCACCCACCACATATTACACCACATATTAGCGTCTTCCCCGTCCCACTTCCCGTTTGACAGACGACTTACCAGGTATTCCCAAAGCATCTTCATAAGGTTGTCCGGGAGGGTGTACAGATCGACCGAGAACTCGCCCGCTATATCTTGTCAGCGTTTCTCTTCTTCCCGTCCCCCCTATTTTCTCCTGTTTCTTTGTGGGCTTACCATCAAGGTTATTCTGAATATACGTGTTATCGTCCTTGTAGTCGTGAATCATCTGAATCACCTGCAGCAGATCGTCCTCCGACAGCTTCGTCAGTCCGTCCGCCATCTTTTCGATATCAAACGACTTCTTTTTTTTGCTGCTGCCCTCTCCTCCGGTGGCGCCCTTCTTGGCCTTGCGCTCCTCATCCGACGGCAGGGGGCCTGTCTCCCTCAGGATCTGCTGTAGTGCCTGCGAGGGGTTCTTGAACTGGACGGGGTGGATATTCTCGTACTGCGCGGAGGCGAAGTTAAGGTCGTGCACAATCGTCGATTTCCCGCCCTTCTCTGTGGTGAACATGTCGATAGACATTTCAAACTCGCCCCATCCTTCGTTTGTGCACTTGAAAGGCGGCTCCATGAATGCTGTCTCTCTCGTTAGCCAAACCCAACCATTTTTGTCAACCATTTTGTCCATGTGTCAAGAGGGGGGGGGGGGGCTTACTTTGCACAGGGTTATCAAACGACGGATGAAGATGGTACACGACCTTGGTGAAGCATTTCGCCGGCTTTTCCTTCCCCTCCTGGTCCAGGATGTATATCTCCACCGTCCACTCCTTCATGGGAAACCCTTCCATCTGAGCAGGCTTGTTGATGTTGTGCTGCTCCGTCACAACCTTGACCTTGCGTTCGACAATCATCTTGCTGACTTTCTCCCGTTTCGACCGGCGCGGTTCGGCTCTACTATACTCGCTTGCGTATTCTACTGATGGGTAGCGGTTGTATCCGACGTGTTCGAATGGGCGTGGTCGCGCGACGATTTCCTCGAGAGCTTCTCTCTCTTCTTCAGCTTCTTGATCTTGATTGTGATTCCCCCAGACCTTGTACTGGTGGTCCTCCTCTTGGTTCTGATAATCCTCGGTAGTAGTAGCCTGTGAGGCGACCTCCTCTGGCAACTCTTTATTATAACAACAGCGTTAGTTACAAAATGCAATGCGCGTATGTTCCAGAGACGACCCGACGCGCTGATCCCGCGAAATAGTGGTACAGTACACGTCCAGGAACCACCGATGAAAGGGGTTAGGAACAAAGAGGCAGATTAGAGTTTGTGTTCGAAACGGATGTTTAGTCAGTAGTGTAGAGCTGTTCGGATTCCAGGGTAAGTGTCGCGGGTTTCGTGTGCGTGTGTCGGCGACGGAACGGAACGGCCGAATCGCTATGGGATGGATGGATGGATGGCAGGCTCGTCGCTGGATGGACAAAATGCGCGAATGCGGATGCAGGGTGAGGTAGTACACACACAGGCGGGTATGTAAGGTATGGTAGGTATGAGTCGCGCGGCGGAAGCTGGAATCCAATCGCACGGCGGCGGGCAGGCGCTGAATGAACAAAAACATCCACATACCTCCGAGCTCAGCAGGCGCCTGCGGCGTCCGCAGCACTAAGCGGTATAGGTGATTCATCTTGCTTAACATTTTTCGATCCGACCGGGGGGGTTAGACCGTGCTGATGTGGTAGGGAAAAGGTATTGTTGTGGTAATAATTGTTAGGCGAAAAGATGTACCCCGCTGTGGCTGAATTCAAGCTGAGCTGAACTTAAGATCACTAATGTGGGGCCGGTAAGAGAACCCTAACCCCGCATGGTTTCAATCTCAATACATGGTGTGTGTCAACTGTGAGATTGGTACTGGTACCTGATTCAGGTGTTTCTCAAACAAACTGAAGTTTTACTGTGTATGAATCAAAGAGGAGTTGAAGAGGAAAAGCCTCAGTCTCAGCAGAAGAAAAGCATAGGGCGGGCACTTCTCTCACGTCATGTCCAAGGTGGCAAAAACGGGGGGGACTCGATGCTTTATGGTCTCTATCTGCAACAACCTATGCTTGGGTCCTTTACTTCTTCTTCCAAAGAACTGCATCGCTACTCAAATCTTGGCCTGTTGCTTCTTCCCTTGGCATGTTCATTCTTCCCTTGGCATGTTCATGTCCATCATCGTGCTCTCATCATCCTTTCTTACCCCTCACAGCGCTGCTCTTTAAAAATCTTCTTATGGTATTGTATGGGGTGTATTAGGAAACCGACGGCTATTCCTGAGTTCCTTTCCGTCTCCAATTCTTTAGGGAAGCTGCATCTATGCAGCCTCCTCCTTGGCCTCCTCGGTCTCCTCCTTGGGTGCCTCCGCTGACTCCTCAGCAGCAGCGGCCGCCTCCTCGGCCTGCGCAAAGAGAGCCTCGTTTTCTTTTTGGGCCTTGATAAAGGCGTCCTTGAAGGCGTTGGCGTTCTCAGAGTTGGCGAACCGGATGGCCAAGGTGACGGCCTCGGGCTCACCTTCGCTCACGTCGGCAGCGGCGTTCCACACCCAGCTGCGGTCTGAGCCGACGTTGGGGGAGAGCTTCATCTCAGGGACGACTAAAATACATGTGTAAGCAACACGTCACAAACTCAACGGGGTAAAGGGGTGAGCATACTGTAGTGGTTGGCGCAAACTTTGAGCGTCTTGTCCCGGCGCATGACGAGGCGGGTCTTGCCGTTCTCGACGTGCTTGAGGAGACGAACGTCACCGGTACCACGCTCTTTCCACTCACTGGTCTCGCGCACAAACTTGAAGAGCTTGGCCCGCATCTTGAAAAGTTGCTCCTCCGACTCCTCGTTGGTCTTGACGTCGACTTTCTCGGTCAACTGGATGACGGGCTCGAAGTGGATGTCCTCGGACTCTGGGGGTGCTTCCTCCTGTTGCAATTATCAGTATCCTGACCAACGAATATCCTATGCGATGTGTGAAGAGACTAACCTCCTCGCCACCTTCTTTCGAAGCAGAGGCAGCGGCCGCAGCAAGATCCTTCTGATACTTGGCGCTACCGGACTTGTCGCCGCGGTCCTCATCTTCCTCCTTCACTTTCTTGGCGCCACCACCGAACATGGAAAAGACGGCGGAGGAGGTAGTAACGGCCGGCTCGGTCGCCGTCGAGGTGGTCTGGCGGTGACATGGTCAGTCAGTAACGGTGCATAACAGCTTGCAAGATTCCAGGCAAAGGATCGTGGTGACTTCTACAGTCTCCAATCGATGTCCCTCCAGGTGAAGGCGCATGCAGGTACTAAATGGCGGACTCACCTCCTGGGGGGCCGCGGTCTCCTCAGGCTTGACCTCCTCGATCGGCTTGTCGGTGTTCTCCGTGGTAGACATGTTTTCGGATGTTGAAGGTATTCGTTGGTTACTAAATGGAAGCAAATACTGCTCTGTCAGATTGGTACCTCCAGTTGAAAATCTCGTGGTCATCTTCTTAACCATCGTCTTCTTCGTCTTTCTCAGGGTTCCATGCGCCTGGAGTACCAAGCGGGGTAATCCTGGAAGGGTGTTTTTAAAGGGGCCAGTTTCGAACAGTTCGGCACATACCGTATGAAAAGATAGAATTCTTGTTTGCGCAAAAACACAGGTCGTCTGGGATATAAACTCCGTCTTTATCTATTCGTAGCCTTGCGGTTGTTCCTCTTTCGTGGGTACCTAAAGGGTGGAAGGTGGGAGAGAAACCAAAAATGAGAGTGCCCCTCATTGCCCCACACAATCAACAATCTGAACCCAAAGGTCCAAAGGCTGCTGCTGATTGGGTGACGAGGATCGATAGATGCAACATTCCCTTTTTCTCGTCTGTGCGTCCTGCGTCACTCGTGAGCAGCAGGCAGCCGGGGGTGTCATTCACTGCCCGCCAGAGTTGCCACACGTGATGATGTTAAAACAGGGGTATATGCCCATGAACGAGTCAGGGGTAGAAATCGAGGGATCGATTTGTTCCTGACTCCGCTGTCTATGAGCTCACTTGTCTTCCAACGCTACATAGACTTGACGGGTATCACGGACGCTAGATGCTCGCATATAACACTGCGGTCAATAACAAGAATGCGTGGGTCTGTTGGCTGGCCGATTGGTTTGCTGGTCTGTTCGTTCATCTAAACGCCTTGCCCGAGGCACCGGGAAGATACAGAACTACGGCGCAAGTTGCCGATGAAAGAGGAACCGAGCGTCGGCTCAAACAGAGTGAATCCATGGGACAGAAGTGATAAAGAGGTTTGCTCTAGTACTAATTACTCGAAATTCAGTTCCTAACTCTAGTGCCAGAGTATGGCACGCCGAGGAGTCCCAGAAACCACCAAACTCCTTTCCAACCAAAGCTGTCATTGCCTTGTCTTTCATCGCTCACTCCGCAGCCTTCAAGAGCACAAGATTGTACTGTCCTCTGACATCAACAACCGACGTCTGAAAGCTCCGTCAAGACAGCCTCGAGCGAATAATGACTTAGAGCCTTGCTAGACTGGTCTGCAGAACAAATGCGGGACAATGCTGGTGACGAAATTTAAGAGAAGACACACGTATAATTCCCTAGCGTGGTAAATCAAGTCAGAACAAGTTACACGCGCAAACTCCAGTCCAAATAGATCCTAGCCTCGAACCCTGAGCCGTGAGCCTGCGATAGGTAAAAATAGCCCCCGTAATCCCGTATTCCCGATGTTCCCATTGATACATAGACCCAAAAGCAATACCCAGTAAACAGGAGAGCCTGTTTCTTATCCGACGATCCGCTTCCAAAGGCTCTTCCTGGCCTTATTGCTTGATGATGGGTCGTCTTCCGTGCAATGCCGGTGTTTGCCGGAACCGCTGCACGACTCTGATCCTTTTAGCGAGCCGCTCTCTCGCTTTTGCTGCGCCTGGTACGCCTCTTCATGCTTCAGTTTGAGAAATTGAGTTGCTCGAAGCTCGTAGTCGGCATACTCGTCCTTCTTTCCTTGGACCTTGAGCCACCATAGCTTAGAGGCAATCTGGGCCTTAAGAAGAGAGAGATTGGCGTGGTCGCAGACACGCTCCGCCGATTTGATCTGTTGTGATACATGCTGCTGTGTATCCTTGATGAATTGCACGACATGGTTAGACTTGAGTGAGTCCCTAACCCGGTCAACCGTCTCTGCACAATGGCTCTGAGCAGCTTTGCCAGCATCCCTCATGTGGTCGACCACGGAAGCAGCGTCGGCTCCCAGTCTCGCAAGACCGGCAACGGCAGGACTGCAGGTGTCTTCGACTAAGTGCGCCGCTCCGTCAGCAGTGTTAGAGACTCGCTTGGCAATTCCATGTAGCATCTGCAGACCAGCCTCAAACATCTCACCAACAGCAGACTTGCCAAAGTCGACCACAAACGTTTCGTTAATCCTCGGCTTGCGTGATGTGACAACAGACACATCCAAAGTACCGTAGGCATCTTGCTGCTTGAGTTCGACGAGGATGCCTTCATCCACCAAAGAGATCTTTGTCTTAACAGGCTCCTCAGCTCGGCGCACATCAATTTCAATGGCACCCTTTGACAGCCATGCTGATTTGCTGCTGGAGGGAATAGTTACCACGAGCTCATTCGGGCTGTGAACACGCACCGAGCACACGGTATTCTTGGCTTGTGGTTCGACAGGAGCGCTCGACGATCTGTCAGAGAGCAACCCAGCAACAGACATGACAGAAGCCAAAGCACTAGTTGGTGCTTCTGCCTGACTGATCTGGACCGTCCTTGTCGACGTGACGTTGATAATAACCGTTGTTGTCGAGGCAGGCATATCGCTCGTAGACGGAGTTGGACGACCGGTACATACGAGCGACGAAAACGCGCCAGTGACGCTCGACGGCGACCTAGGGATATTATGGAGGGACCCAGGGTCCGTCCCAATGGACGGCAAGCCGGACAAGACCAAGGCGAAAATAGGGGCCATAAGCGCCATGAGGAGAGGAACGATAAGGGCGAGGAACCACTTATAGCGCTCGAAGAACTCCAAGCTCCGCTCGCCGGACAGGTCGGACGGGTCGAAATCTAGGAAGTTCTTGAGAGACCTGATATGCTCTCGGGCTGATTTGGTTTTGATCGTGCTCGGCTCAGGAAGCTCTGCTTCCGCAGATTCGGGCTCCTCGGAAGTCTCAGCCAGGCCCGTCAAATAAGCAAGATTGCGGTTCATCTGCCGCGAATCGATGTTCGTAAAAGACTCCAGGTCGATGGGAAGGCGCTGGGGAGGAATGGGAGTCTCAGGGTCCCGAGACTCAAGGCACATGTGGATGGCATGCTGGTCGACAAAATCTCTCCAGCGGCCAGATGGGGACTTGGAGAATCTCTGGGACTCGGAGATGAAGATTGAGGGGACGCCATGGCGGCTCATGAATTCCCACGCAACTGCTCTCGTCTTCTCTGCCTCGCTGTCAGGGTGTTCGTCGTCGCCACGGTAGAAGATTACAATGTGCGGCAAAGCCCATTTCGGTTGAATGACAGAGCCACTGGGAGAAAACAGAGACCGGTAAGTCTTGTCGTGCTCGATAGTGATGGAGTAGACCGTGTCGCCGGGGAACGATGCCGCCTCATAGGTGATCTCCGAAGCGGATGTACAATGTTCAACTTTGATCTGATAGTGAGATGCCTCCATGAGGTCCAGCTCGGGCGTTGGTCCAAACGACGAGATGGGGACGATGTTGTAGATTCCCTCACGGTGTCTGCCAAAAAGATCGTCGTCTCTAGCATCTGCCTTGGGCGATGCCCAGATAGCGTTGGAGATCTTGAGCACAATGTCCCTCTGCGCTCTTGGACAGCCGACGTAGAGAACTCGCAGAGGTTCTCTAGTGGAAAGATAGGCCTGGGACATGGTCTGGCGAATGGTGGCCACCAGGTGACCCGGAATATCTGACATCCCCATCTCGGTCGCTATCGCGGCCGTCTCCTCCTCCGTAAACTCCCGGATGGTATGCTTGACCGAGATCATGTCCATATAAATAGGGTCATCGCAGCCTTCCTCTTGGAACTCGATGGATCGGAGGGCTGTATCAGACGCCTCCGAAGTAGGGGTGCCATACCGAAGGCTGTTCGTGGGCAGGTGGGTAGATGGGTTCTGAAGGACTTGGTCGGCATATCTGATGGATGAAGCACGGGACGGATGGTCCGAATCGTCGTCTGAATCATCATCTTCGGTGTCGTAGTGGCTTTCTGATTCGCCGAGACTGTGCACATCGTCGGGTCGGGACAGATTTTCGAGAGAGCCAGTAGACTCAGATAGGCGGCCGTCCTGGCTTTCGGTGTCGGTGTTGTTGATCAGCTCGTAAGCCGAGTCAGACAAACCGCCCGGGTCTAAAGAGCTATTATGCTGCATGATGTCGGGTGAGCTTCTAGAAACCCAGTTGGCGAGATCCTGATTGCCCAGTGGTTTGGGAAATCGTAGAGAGGGGATAGACGTAGAAACAGATGGTGAGATTGAGGATCTCGGCGTTGTCGGAGCCGAGTCGATATAAGCTTCAAACGTCGAGGTTGTCTGCTCAGTATCTTGTTGGGACTGCCTTTCCATTACGAAACGAAGAATATCAGCTTCATCCGCGATACTAACATGTCCTAATGTGCCATATAATATGGAAGGATTGAAGGCGACCAGACCCGGTTGGTAGCAGCTATGGCAGATGGCGAGGCAAGACGCAAGTGAGGGAGGGGCACTTCAAGGTTCAGGACAGATGCAGGCGACTAAGGTTCGTGGGAAGAAGAAGAGGAAGTTCTCGCAAAAGAGAAGAAGACTAACTAGAGGACACGGCGAGTCTTTTTTCCTGAAAGGAACCGAGCTGAGTCCGTTCTGTCGTGATTCAGAGCGGCGCCTTTCGATTTGGGCGCCCGTGGTTGCCTTACACTGGCGGGGGTGGGGCAACGCGGGAAAGCGTGAAGCGTATCAGCTGGCAGCCTCGGACGTTATCGGACCTTGCGCCGAACAAGATCATCAAATTCAACCAGGGCAAACTAGCGACGGTGATTAGTACGAGTGTGTGATGCGAATGAGACAACTTCTGAGGTGAAAAGGATGGTGGCGACGAAGCCAAAATGGCAGACGAGAAGGTTCAAGGTGCGATGGGCATGGGTGGATGAGGTGGATGGCAGCGATGCGCTGTGATACAGGCCAGATTAGATGAAGTCACTCACTGCTTGGTGCGGTCCAGCAAAGCACCGCGCAGCCTGACAGACCCCGCTCCAGGAATGGAAGGCACGTTTGCGGCAAAGCTGAGGCCAGCGGACGGCCTGACCAGTGAGTTGGATCACGCTCTTATAGAGCTAGCTGTGATATCGCAGTCACCAGCATCGCCCCTCTCGAAGTGTTAGTTAATGGTGGGGTTCTGCATGAGTTACGCCCGTATGAAGTGGGATGTATGAAAGCTAAAGTTCCATAATAGTGAACATGGGGGCTTTTGGCGCATGGAGGGGTAATCCACCGTATCATGTATACGGCCACGTAATTTGGCGCCAACAGTGACCTTGTGACATGGCGCGACCCTGGACGCTAAGAGAGATACCTGAGTGTGGGGCAAGTGCTGACAAGATAAAGCCAAGTTCACTTCAAACCTCAACAGAGTCGACTTCAACAAGTCATCGATCGCGAGCATAACGTTTTCTGCCCGAATTCGGAGTCGGCAGTATTCTAGCTTCATATTAGATTTACGCTGACATACCCTGAATGAGGGTTGCTGTTCACGTGCGAAATCCCTTGCCTTGAGCTTGTTCGGAGAACACTTGTCTCCAGACTTAAGTAACAATATCCCCAGTTTAAGCATCGAATCTTCGAGCTATAGGAATCTCTACTTGTAAAAGATAAGCTTCTGCGGAGGAAAAAAAATCATCCCTAGTATTACAAAATTATGCACAAATGCATAGAAAAATCTAAACCGCGCTTATCCCCAAATGCGCCCCCAGAACATTGGTATCATCAAACTTTCTTCAGACATGACCCTCGTAGGCAGATGGTATTCCTTTCCGCTCGCACCCAGACACCCACAGCCTGGACCAAATACATAGACCAGACGTACCATAAAAGACCCAAGGAGACCCAAGACATGCGAAAAAGAGCCGAGGTGGCCCTGCGCTTGATATACGCTTCGAGAATTTAGAAAATGCCATGCTTCGTGAATATCCGCTTAAGCGAGCTGGGACTGAACTCCTCGTCGTCAGGAATCATCTCTATAATCCCGGTAAGGTTGGCGAAGAGGTCTCCTTGGTTTCGGTAGGCCAGTATTGCCGGCACTCCAGCATTGTCGAACTCAATGTCCTCGTAGTGCACTTTGACGAAGTGAACGGCAGGGTAGGTTCCGACCAGAGACATAAGCGCATGTTCGATTGTCGACGAGACCATGCACTAAATGTATGGTTAGCGCCAAGAAAGACGGTGGTTGACCGGGATGAGTGAGACAAACCTCGTGATCGAACACAAAGACGACGACAACCGTCTCCCTGCCCACCTTCTCTATCGCGTCGAGGTAACCCAGCGCATCAACAGCATCCAAGCGCCCAAACAGCCTCACACTCGGGCTCGTCCTCCTGGTACGCACGCTTCCGCCTCGACTCTCGGCCTCGAGCTCACGCCTCCGGCTCTCTCGCCACTCCTCTAAGAAGCGCTGCTCATCTGCGTCCTCAGCCCCGCTGCCCTCGCTTTCGGGCCCGCTGCTCTGGTCAGGTTTTTTGACGCCTTCCATGCCGAAGACGCTGCGCCGCGCGTCACCCACTATGGCCTTCCAATTCTTGCGACGAGCCGATTCGTACGACCGAGCGTCGGCGATGACGCCCTTGACACCGGTTGAGTGTCCGCTGTCGAACGATGTTGGTGGCAGCCTGACATGACGGCTATCAAGGGTGGGCATCCGCATGGCCGCGTCGATTTGGCTGGCTCGGAACCGGTCTTCCTCGTCTCCGCTGTCTTCTGCCGCTTCTCCGCGGGCGTAGTCGCGATCCTCAGAGTGTACTTTCGGGTCGTCAGAGCCGCTGTTCTTTGCTAGGAAGTGTGCGAACTCTTCCTCAGCAGGGGTTGGATTCAACATTGTGGGGAAGGGAAGAAGAGAGAGGTGAGATACTGGTCGAGGGCGGGCCGGGGCCTTGATATAGTAAAAGCTGCTGGTAAGATTCCACAAGACGGGCGGGGGACCAGGGTCGGCCAGCTGCGGTGTACAACGGCAAGCCCGGTAGAACAGGACAGGGTATGTGTGTGCAGACCGTATCACGAAGCAGTCTTTCCCTACGGGTACGACCGACAGGTACCAGGCAGATTGTTATCAGGCAGATGGCGGCTACCGCTTTAACTGCCTTTGGCGAATTGGCGGCTGGATTTGACTGATGGTTGGTTCTGCCTCGACCTGAAGATCCACAGCCACCCCCAGCGTCGTGTGACTATCGTACGGCAAATGTGAAGGAAAGAGCCCTGTCAATACCGATCGAGGACAAAGGCAAAGTCTGGATGACCGAATCTACCAAAAAAGGTCCCGGTTCTGGATGCTGGAAAGGGACAGGGTCAACAGACCAGTTAACGAACAGCCGGTGGCAGAATGGAGTGGGCGCTATCAGCTAGTGTAGGAGATCTCCTAGTGTAGGCTTTGCCCGCGGATAGACTAGGACCCCCTGACGATGCGTCAGATTGTTTCAGACGAACAACGCGCGGAGCGGAGCGCGACCTTTGTGAGGGTGTGAAAGAGGTGGTAGTCTTCCGTAAACAGTAGTCAATGGTACACTGTACATAAAGCGCAGAAGACAAGAGTCCTTAACCGCTGTGGCTATAAGAGGGGAAGAGCGTCAATTGGCTGAACCAAGTATCAGAAAAGATGCAATGAAGATCGGAAAAGGGAGCAATGACAGAGCGCATGGAGGACAGAAGAAGGATTTGAGGAAGGAGCACTCCGCCACTATTGTGTAGCACTCTCGCAAGCACTCTGGGGAGTCAGCATGTTGGAAGTGGGATCGGCAAACAGGAACGAGGGTAAGATGCAGCCAAGGACCTTCTCGCGTGGTAGACTGGGATTAAAATCGCAAACAATGCGAAGCGGGACAAGGGGTCTGCGTTCTCTGGAATGTTGTCAAGGGGCGTAACTTACATGGGAAACAGAAAGACGGCCTGTGATTCGATGCTAAGTGTGCGCGCCCCTCGACGGTCTGTGTTCTGTTGAGCTGGGCCTCGATGTTCCGCCGTTGGGTGCGGTCTCGGTTTTGCGCATGTGGTGGCGTGGATGGGAGGGGCGGAGTCCGCCGGCGACGGAGGGGCAGCCCTAAGGGGGAGCGATGACAGTAAGCGAATCGGAGGCTAATTAAGGCGCTTCCTCCTTCTGAAACTCAGGGCGGGGGGACGCGGGGGCTTGGAAAGAGAAGGCAGCGAGTTTTAGTATGTTGATCTCTTCAATCTGATTGCACGCGATCTGGAATCTGAAACGTTAGATTTACTGGATATTCTGGGCATTGGCACGTTAAGATTTGCCGCTCGATCGTAGCTTTCGATTGTCCTTCCAAGCACAAACCACAAAGAAAAACAATTGTCGGGGACGCCGAGCACGTTGTCCAATTTTAATTCCAGCCTTCCCGTGCATGCTTATTAACCTGGCGTTCTGGAGCCCAGCTGGCCGGTTTATTGCGGTTTATTGTGCGAACTATCAATCAATTGCCGAAAAGGAGATGAGATGGCTCCACGGGCGTGGTTCGGGACCGGGCATGTGGGAACTCCCAGATTCGTGTTCTCATCCATCTGCAACGAGGGACCTTTTCGCGACAGGTGAAAGCGTCATTCGCAAGCGCGTACGGCAAGTTCATCCCGTAGGGTGTCTCGATGACTGCGTATCTCACTGTTATGACGCCCGCCCCGGGCTATGTTGTCCTTCGCCAACAATATTATGCCACCTTCCCGCTGGGTGCCTATGTCAGGTACCATTGCAACGGAAAGCGGTGACTCCCCTTTCCCGTACCTGGCGCCAATGCGCCCTGTCAGGTTGATGTTGACGTTTGTAAATGCAATTGGAGTGCAGCAGAAGCGAGCATTGAAGTGCTGGAGGACCGCAGGTACGTATCCAGCATTATCTGGCAGAATGTTTCATGCCACCCCTTGTTTCATCAAATCTGCCTGCCAAGCCCCCCCCTCGATATTGTGGGGTCACAATCCCAGATATAGCGAATGTTCCTTCGATGTTCCAGAAGCCTTCCATTGCAACGTCGGTTAGGCACCTTATTATCTTATCCATTAGGGTGTGCTGCATACCCAAGGGGGGAAGTCAAGTGTCGACGACGTTGCAGTGGGGATTTCCGAACTTCATTGACTGGCAAGTGGCTGGTAAAAGAAGAGGTAGCGGAAGTCACTTATAGCGCCGTGAAAATTACCATAACACGGCCAACCTACTCAAGGCTTTGAGTAGAAAACAGACTAACCTAACGCTGACACCCTCGGCTATCTGTTAGATGGCATAATGTAACAATTTGCAGTGGAAATGGGTGGTTGGCATCTCCTTTGTCTGGTAATTGGTGAAAGGCTTTGTAGTGCCTATTTTTATGTCACCTCTTGACTGGCTATTCGGCCCACAAACGCTCACCCCTGGTGGAAATCTGGGGCTCTCGGACGTCAGAAATCCCGACAAGGAACTCGAGAAGAAGGGAAATAAGACAGGGAGAAATGCTAGAAAATAGAATACACCATCAGCCTGGCGTTGCCCTCACCGTACACGTGTCGACATATAAACACATATCGTGCGAATGGGTCATGCCTAACTGAGATAGTCTAATAATGGCCCTAATAATATATGGTCGACTCATGTTCGTCTGAGAGACTGGGGAAGACATCAAAGAAACAAGAAACAAAGGTGATTCTACTACAATAACTAGACTAGACCCTATGTTAAAAAACAAACTAAATTAAGTCCCTGTACTCGAAGGTAAGGAAGTCAGTTGGAGCTGCGGGATGCCTTCACCTCGAGGAAGATAGGTATACTACACATGATCAATACTCCTTTATCAGACGTGTATATGGGAGCGTATAGCCACCCCTCCATTGCCAGAAAAGTCGAGCTGTGGTGTTGATTCTTATTCTTAACCCCGGCCCCTTTCCATGCTATCTCCATGTGAGAATCAACCTCGGATGACGACGTACACAAATGTACAAACCCATTTTGTTTAACACACGTCCCTTTAACCAATGGGCTAAAAATAGTCAAGATACAATGAGTAAAAACATGAGATGATAAGCCAGAGAGGTTTATTAGCTAGAGTCCAACAAGGAGGCACAAATTCTCCTGGGAAGTACATAACTGGCAAAGAAGGGGATGGACTCTTCAAGGCAGCGGCCCCCCCCCCCAAAAAAAAAACACGCCCAGATAAATGTACGCTTTACTCGACTCCTATTGAGGATCACTACACTTCTCATCTTCTCAAGGAGGGCGAATAGCTCACACTGGGAACGGAAAAGCGCCCGCCCCCCCTTGTTAAACTGGACCATAATCACTACTGCTACCCGTCATCTTACGCTCAGATAAACCCGCTCCCCCCATATTCCGAGGGTTCGCTGCTACAAACTGACCAAAGAAGTAATCCTGCTCATGCAGAATCAGATTTACACGACCTGCAGTTAGGCACCAACTTTTAGTTCATGGGTTCTGGTCTGTGAACTTTAATAGTTTCGCTGGATTCCCACAACTGCCATTAACAGCCCTTCATCCCTTCATCGGTATTTTTTTTCCCGGCTTAGTTATGTATGTGTGTGTGTGTGCGGTCGCGGGTGGGTAATTAGGATATAGCAAAGTTTGGTTATATACATAAGTCTACCTATATCTCGTATCAAGTGGCTGACACACTACTACTAGTATATCACCTGACCCCTTGTTGTTTCCGCTGGCAGTCTCTTTTCCCTTCTTCTACGAAGACTAATTAACATAAATACACAACCCGATATCACCGGTCCCTAATCGCATGCACACACCCAGTACCTACCGACCGTCCCCCATCACTACCCCCAACTATGCTAAACATCCCATGCGAGAGTGTGTGTGTGAACCTTCCTTAATTACTAAGGTAATTAATTAGCCCAGTATTCTACTTCCCTCCACCCACCCATCCATCCATCTATCCATCAACATAAAAAAATTTCCCCTTGAATTAAACAAAGCTAAGTAACATTAAATAACAGAATCTTTGACTCATGGGGACTGACTCTTGAGCTAGGAGGCTACTTGATTAATTATCTCTATTTAGTTATGTGTAGGTGGAAAACATGAGTGAATCTTATCTAGAAGGGGGCGTATATGTTTCGATAACTCTTATCCCCTAATAGCACGTCCTACTCTGGTTAGCGTTACCTAGGAATTAACATCTCGGCCAACGAGACTGCGAAACAAAATAAGTAAAAACGGTACGAGTTCCGAATAACTAGTTCGACGAACTACGGAGTAGTCTGAGTTCTGCTGATATAGGTGTATGTATAATAAAAAGGGTCAGCTTAGCACAAGGTAATTAGTTGCCGTCATCAAGTTCTGGGCTTTGCTTACCACAACCACCACAGACCATTCATCTCAGTCGGGATTAGGAATTGCAAGTTGTGTACGGAGTTCATCAACTTCACGATGTCAGACAACTAAAATGGTTACCCACATAGTAACAATCGTCCCACAGACCCCCCCCGTTCACCAGCATGTATAATACATCTTATCCAACCTGGTCTGTAATACGCCCGTCATTCAAAATCTCACATACACCTCAAGGCACAAAGGGAAAACAAGAACTTCTGGACAAAGAACAATTCATTCAACGCGGGCTATTTATACACAGACAAGTAGTAGTAGTAGATGATGGCGTCAGCGCGTTGCAATCCACACATACCATACTCCTCCACCCACCCCCCCTTTATTCTTTCCCACCAACTCGTTGTACCTTGGGTCTCGATATGCCCAGACCACACTTTAAAAAGGGACGAAAATAACGGGAAGAGCTGACAAAGACAAAGATTCCGCGATGCCCCCCTTGCCTAGAAACAGAAAATCCCAAGACGTCTTAGCCGTTACTGTTACTATCCTGTCTGTAACTTCTTAAGCCACACCACAACACACATTCCTTGACAACAGACACGGGTACCATTTTGCATTCCTACTGCTCTTTTTTGAGAATAAAGCACATGCAAGAAAAAAACCCTAAACGTGCTCAGCCCGGCCACGGAGGGCAAGGGGGAGAGCACCAGACGATCGAGGGCGAAAATATATTGCGGATTATCGGGAAACGAGGATAGAAGTCGGATTTAGGAGACAAGGCGTTCCTAGGTGTTGACAGTTCGGAAAGATGCGCCACAAGTGCAAATTTATCGTGAGCGATCGAGCCAGACCCGAAACGCTTCAAGGTTGTATAGAGACCAAGTCCTCAGTCGTGGCCATGTGATCCTTAGTTCGTCAAGCCACAGAACAAGGAAGGCAGCCATAAGAGCGACTGGAAATGCGAAAGGTTGATAGCGGGAAAGGGCGAGTGTTCGAGAATGGAGCCGCCCGTACAAACAAGAACTGCCAGGGAAACTATGGTGCAGAGAATCGCTGCATGCGGGTGGACCGCCATGTAGCCGTAGTAATGCCTGCGGCCACGTAAAGAAGAACCCAGGCTTGTGGCTAGCACTGGGCGGTCAAATAACAGAAAAACAAGGATGTCGTGACTTCGTCCTGTCTACGCCAGACCGCGAAGATTAAAAGGGCGTTATCAGGTTGAAAAAGAACAAAAAAACATGAAGGCACTCGATAGTCTTTCCAAGGCAGCGCATGGGTCGGGTATCCAGAGGAGGGCGTTCGTAATCGGCATCA
Organism: Diplogelasinospora grovesii; assembly: GCA_033297225.1. Classification (NCBI taxonomy): domain Eukaryota; kingdom Fungi; phylum Ascomycota; class Sordariomycetes; order Sordariales; family Diplogelasinosporaceae; genus Diplogelasinospora; species Diplogelasinospora grovesii. The sequence continues at coordinate 43,476 of MU853831.1, read as the reverse complement.
CCAAGGCTTAGTAGGCCCAGACCTTGAGCTGTTTCGGGGGTTAGAAAGAAGCTCATCTTGTCCAAATGTCTGCAAGTTGGCGTGCTTACCAAAGAATCCCAAGATCCCGTACACAAACTTATGCCGTCGTTTGACACTCCAAGGCAGCTCACACGGTTCTCGTGACCTACGAGAGAACCGACCTTTTCGGCCCGCGTCATGTCCCAAACCTGGGGTGGTGTTAGCCTTGATTATCCATTGGGAAAAGGGACCGCCTCTGTTTACCTTGCACTCGAAGTCGTCGTAGCCAGCGAAGAGAAGTCGGCCGGAAACGGACGTTGCCACAGAGGTGATGCCGCAAAGGATCGATTCCGACTGTACCCAAAACGTCAGTACATCATCCCAATTTCATCAGCGTTCCATGACTTACCCCGTAGACATTCAACTCTCGATCCGCGCGGATGTCGAATAGCCGGCAGGTAGCATCGTCTGAGCCGGTAACGAACGAGTGGCCATCAGGGAAGAACTGAATGGCATTGATATCCGACTCGTGGCCGGCGAAGGTTTGCACCGCCTTGCCGGCGCGGATATCCCACAGCTTGGCAAAAGCATCGCAAGCACCAGAGACGAATGTGTTCTGGTTGGTGGGGTTTAGGCTGATGCTCATCACGTCGCCCAAGTGGTCGGCAAACTCGGTGACCTTTGTCCCCGTCTCGATGTCCCACTTCATACACGTCATATCGCCAGATGATGTGAGGATGCTCTTGTCGTTGATGAAGCGGCAGCACGACAAGTATCCGGCATGGCCTGAGAGTTCCCGGGCAACGCGCGTGGGACCATCGCGGTTCTGGTTGAGGTTGTAGATGGAGCAGATGTTGTCGAGCCCACCACATGCGACGTAGTTCCCGCTGGGAGCGTAGGCGCAAGTCATAACCCACGACGACCTGAGAGGAATGGCGTGGACCTTATTTGTGGTGTACGCATCCCAAATAATCAATTTTCCATCTTGAGAAGCCGAAACCAAATGCCTCCGATCCGTCGACCAGTGCATCGCGTAGATCTTGGCCAGATGGCCCTTCAATGTCCTCTTCGTCTTCATCATCTGGTTCTTTGGCAGCGGCTCGTGAGCTTGATTGGCGACGGCACGGACTGGCACGGAAAAGTTAGCAACAACAATCGCCGAATTGAGGGCCAATGGCGGCGACGGCAGAGCCGATTGACGGCACATGGCGTCCGGGTGGACTTACGGGTGGTGTCGGCGAGCTCATCCTTCTTCCTCTTGATTCTGTCTTTGAGCGTCTCAGCCTCGCGACGCGCCTGCTGAATGCGTGCCTGCATCGCCTCTGGCGACACCTCGCTCGATCGGCCTCCGTCCATTGTGAAAATGTCGTTTAGATGGGAATCGATGTCGGGAATGGCGAATGGAGGTGGTTTCCCGGTGATACAGCTGGACTAAACGAGGCAGTCGTGATTCTGAGCGAGGAGTTTGTGGGAGGTGAAGCCAGTGGTTGAGCGTGGTGGAAGGAACGAAAGCTACAGGGGGGGAGCGGTACTGGCCAGTAAAACGGCTAGGCAAGCCCCGATGCTTCTGAACGAAATGACTATCGGAAAAAGATGAGTGGAGGCGAAGCAGCAAATTAGGGGAAGGGCCGGGGGCCGGGGCGAGAGTAGGACCCAAGGGACCGCAATCGCAAAATCGGGGCAGTCTTAAATCCACGCGATACAAATCGGTTGTCGCGCGACGTCTCCAACAATAGCGGTGCAACGGCGAACGGGGTCTCTAGGGAAAAGGGAAGAAAGGAAACCGAGATTGATTCAGGGCGATGAAAGAGAGGGCGGTTGAACCAGTCGAACTGGAGGAGACGGGCGGATTTGCGAATTATTACCCTGGACTGGATTAGGAAAAGACTGGGGGGGAGAGCAGGGGTGTGCAATTGAGGGTTGCAGGAGAGGTCGCAACCTGGAAGGTGTCGGGCAGACGAGCTATCAGCTGCGGCTATAAGTCAGCCAGCGGGACCAGGTTGAAAGGTATGTAAAGCCAAGACAAGCGCAGGCACTGATGCACTGATTGCTTTCCAAAGCCGCTTCTGAGAGCAAACTGAGTGAAATCTGACGGGTGGACTCCACGCCGACTGAGGTCGTCCAGCTTAATGTGAATGGGAAGGAACTGATGGAGCAATGACCAGCGGCCAAGCGCAACTCTCCATTCTGATATGCCCCTTGCCTGTGCGCACAGACCATCATAAGGAGTGCAAGTGCAAGCCACCACAAAAGCACCGGGCGTTGGGATGTCGGGACCGCCTCGCATTGTACTTGCCTAGCTGGCCACAGGAAGATGTAACCGGGGAAATGTATTGAGCGTTATTCAATGCTGACTTATTATTTGTCTGTTATTCTTTTCTAGAAGGGATGGACGCTGTAGCTCCAACGTAAATGCTACGTCGGCCTCTAGTCCGGTCCTATGCAAGGGCTCTATTTGGTCTTTGAGCGAACGGGCCCGTTGCATGCTGCGTTAGAACGCGACTCTGGTCGATCAGTCGGTCGACGCACACCTTTTCCCTCGGCCTCCACCTGCCAGTTCTCCCGAAATTCGGTTGGCAGGGCTGGGAAACTTTGTCGACACAGACTTGGCTGCACGCCCTCACACAGTGAGACTTTGACCGAGCATCCCTCACCTCCTCGCGCATGCAGGGACGAAGCTGCGGCCTTTGAGCCGTTGGGAAGTTTTTCTCCGCAGGAAGTCCCACTTATTAACCAAACACTTCAAGTCGTAAGTGTTAGGCGTATCTAACGTTTTACGATCTATCGTTTTTTGTTCGTTGTCTTTTCTTTTTCGTTGCCGTTTCCGTTATCCCACTCAGACTTGAGCCAAAAAGCAAACACCCCTGTCGCTTCAAGCAGGAAACGGAACACAAAGTTGTCAAGTTGCAACATGGATTTTCTGTGACCTGTCACAGCTCCCGTTTGGAAAAAGCAAATGCCACCAGCCGCTCTGTCCCGGGTGCAAGTTGGACTTTTTGTCCCCCAAACTGGCGTCATCCAACCTCTCCCGAACTTGCAGCGGGTTCCCAGTGGGTGTGCTAGCTTCATCGATCCGTTGTGCCCCGGGCTTGGCGTGGCTGTCCATCGGTTGCTATGATTTCGCTTGAAAAGAAGGTCCACTGTCGCGATGGCCAGATGCAGACCATCAACCGGAGCTTTCACCGCTTTCACGGCTTAAAAGTGATATGCCCCCGAAGGCGCATAGTATAAATTCTTTGATGCCTATTTCAAGCTCTCCTCACGGTTTCAGATACTGACCTTGTAGACCTCATTCCCTTTCATGAATCTGGGTTCGTTACTGCGGTCCCTGTTGCGGGAAGCTTACATATACGACACCCGACGGAAGATAAGTAAGCGACAAGCGACAGGTCATCCGTCAAAGGCCGTGTTCTCACAGCCAGCCAGCAGCTTTCATCATACAGCTGCTGCGCAACGTCAAAAGTGGAAGTCAGAATGAAGGATAGCCAGCGGTTTGCACAGTTGCTCCAGAAGAAAGCCGGCGATCGCTGAAGGCAAAAAAAAGAAGAAGAAAAGCTGACCTGCCGTCGCCCGTGTCCATGTTTCCCGTTTCTTTGTGCGGTTCGGTCCGAATGTTTTTTCTGTAAGAGCAAGGAGGTTGCAGTAAGGTAAGTTCCACAGAGGGTCACCCTGAGATAGACTGTGTACAGTTAGTAGCATCCCCACTTGCGGCCGGAGCCGAGTGGAGCGCCGTTGCAGGTTCCAGATGCACACATCCAGACCTGTTCGTGAGGCCGCTTTCTGTCCTACGTACCTCAGATAGAGGTAGAAACAACGTAGACACTATATCGCGGGTTTATGCGGTCAGTAACATTGGCCTTGATGACGTCAGAAAAGATACAACTGCTCTCGAGATGGATTTCAGGGCTCTGCCAAAGATCGAGGTTAGCCATTCCGAATATCGTTGTATAATATATGGCTGACGACAAGTGTTCGGTCAGGTCCGTAGATCAAAACCAGTATACCACTTGCTATCTGCGTGCCGTGACTGATGGTTATAGTTACACGCCCACTTAAGCGGCAGTATAAGCAGGCAGTGTCTCCATGAAGTATGGCTCAGAAAGAAAGAGGCCGGCGAGACAGATCTCGAAGACCCGTTGATGGTTATGCCCGAGGGGAAACATGACTATGACCTGAAGGCGTACGCTTCGCCCCCTTTTCTGGTTTTCGTTTTGTTTCCCTCCCTCTGTCTAGTTTCCTCGGAGGTCTGATGGTTGTGCAGTTTCTTTCCCCTGTTCTCAAGCTACATCTACCACCTCATCAGCTGCCCCTGGTCCCTTTCCCATACCACCACCCGTGTTCTCGAGGACTTTGCTTCCGACGGGGTTGTCTACCTTGAACTCCGCACCACCCCTCGCAGCTTGCCCGGGCTGTCCAAGGCCGAGTACGTCCAAACCATTTTGGATGCCATCAGCAGCTATCACTCCCGCTCCCCTCCCCCTCCTCTACGGGCCAAACTTATCTTGTCAGTTGACCGCCGAAATTCCCTTCCCGAAGCTCTGGAGGCCGTTTCTCTCGCCCGTACCTTTCAATCGGCTGGAGTTGTGGGCGTTGATCTGTGTGGGGATCCGGCTGCCGGTCCCATTGACAAGTTCCGACCCGCTTTTGACCAAGTCAAAAAGATACCGGGTACGGGGGTTACCCTTCATTTTGCCGAGACTGCATGTTCTGGTACGGGAAAGGAGTTGATGGAGCTACTGAGTTGGAAACCGGAGAGGATTGGACATGTCATTCACGTCCCTCGCAACATTCGGGGCCAGATCATCAACGGGTTCGCGAGTGAAGAAGCGGTTAAAGGGGACGAGGGAAGGAAGAAGAAAATGGGTCTGGAGTTATGTTTGAGTTGTAACGTCCACGCCGGCATGATTTCCGGGGGGTTTGAGGCGCAGTAAGCCTTCTCCCTCCCCCCTTCCCCCTTCCTCCAATTCTTATGTTTGTGTGTGATGAAAAAAATAGTGGCTCATGTGAGAGGGTAGTCATTTTGGGGAGTGGTGGAAGGTCGAGGAAACCATTATCGCTTTAAGCGTACGTCCCCCCTCCCAATTTGTTAATCACTGAAATGTGAAGCTAACACAAGGGTAGACGGACGACGTAGGCGTGTTTGGCAGCCCATTGTCCAACGAATACGCACTCGTAGCGGAGCATTTCAGACTTGATCGCACCGAAATCTGCGCTCTAGCCAGGGGAGCCATAGAGGTCATTTTTGGTGGGGAGGAGGAGAAGGAACGGCTTAGGGGTATTATGTGGACTGAGTAACTCGGGTGGGTATCTCAGGGGATACCATTCGATGCTATGAAAGTTTACCACTTACCCGAACCTGCGTACATGACCTCGGACTATTGTCCCGAGAGCACGCATACCAGGGCTGCTTGAGTACATAGGAAGCAGGTAGTTATTCACGTTCACGTAGCCTTTGCCCAACCGTCATCTTGTGAGCTTGTAATGTTTACAATTTTCAGTAGGCGCCTTTTATAGTTCATCTTAGCCGCGGTTTGACCAATCGACTGGCCACATATCAACTGCAAAGCTTATGATATATATGGTTTTATTCCTATGTACGTTTACACGCAATAGCGAAGGCAGAGAAGTATGTGCTTAGGTATTGCAACGAGAGGAAGGAAAAAACGAGAGGAGTATCAACAAAGCTAGCCACCTGCGCCTTTAGGGGGAATACCATCCGTGTCATCATATGTATGCCTCCTCTGATAATCCGAAGAGAAAAAAGCTCATTCTCGACCCCGTCGCTTAAGAAGAAGCAAAAGCTGCTCTTTCTTTCTAGGTTTTCGAGGAGAGGCCAGCAGGAGGTATGTAGGTCAGAGAATGGAGACCCAGAACGCCAATGATGCCAGCCAGTCAATAGTAATTTGAAGTGAAGAAGAAAACCCCTCAGTGCATGGCCGCCACACCAGGCGTGCCCTCGAGATCCACAGCCTCGACAATGCGTCGCTGGCGGGTAGTGTCGCGCACGAGGTTGCTAAAGTACTTGAGCGCTACATCGCTCTCGGTGCGTACGCGAAGTGTCTCGTCACGGCGGCTGCCAAGCTGCTCGACCGAGCGCTGGAGGCCAACACGCAGGGAATCAGCCGGGAAGCGCAGCACCTTCCGAACAGATCCCGCGATTCGAGTGCTGTTGGAGTGGACGTAATCAATCTCAGTGAGCTGGGCCGAGATCTTGTTGCTGAGACGGTGCGGGAGGGAATGCGGGATCTGATTCAGGACGTAGTAGGCAACTGCTACCGCTGAAGACAGAGTTACTAAGTTATTCAGGACACACAAAAAAGGGGAGAAGAAGGCGAGGCTTACCAGCTGCAATCACGCCGGGGATGATCATTCGGCGTAGATTGTCACTCCCCAAAATCTGAGCGGCACGGAACGCAATGTTCATGTTGCCGTAGCCGCCGATAACACCCGTGCCAACAACTCCAGCAACAGTTAGAGCCATGCCGGCCTTCTCTTCTTTCTGCAGCAGCGTCGACCAATCAATGAAATCCCAAAGCTCGGTGGGAATGTCGACTTGCTTCGCCAACTGGTCTCTTTTGCGGCTAAACATAACGTCCGGCCGGAAGTTCAGAGCGCTATAGTCATTCCCGAGATGCAGGATGCCGAGCTGCTTGATGGCGTTGACACCGCCGACAGTCTTGGTCCGGGCATGCTCCTCGCACTGGGTGACGGAATGCGCAATCTGCGACAACATGACCTCTTTGAGATCCTCGGCGTACTGAAATGCACCGAACAATCCGGGATAAGGAACGCCGAGATTCCCGTCGCCAGCGTGGTCAATAGTGTTGCTGATGGTCGAACGAGAATAGTCGTAAATATCCTTGCAGGTTTTCTCAATCGTCTGGTCAATCTGATCGCTGATCTCAGCTCTAGCCTTCTTGCTCGACTCAAGCAACGGCTCGATCTCCTCCAACTCCTTGGTGACCCTGTCGAGTTCAGACTGAGCGACTTCGGTGTTGACCGCAGCAAGCACGTTAACATCGTTCAGAATGTTCATGAGATATGTCTTTGCCGGAGCGAGCTTGGAGCGTGCTCTCTTCTCCAGAACGAATCTCCGCAAGGACTGCTCAAGGCCAGAAAAGTCCCGGATCGTCTCCTTGTCCTTGCCCTTGCCCTTCGGATCACCATTGTCTCCCGGCTCATCGCCGCCTCCACCACCGCTTGAGATGCCTGACCCGCTGCCACCGGGACCGCCAGGGGGCACTGGTGCCATGGGAATCGCTGTGCTTGACACGAAGTGCACCAGTTCTGCAGCTTCCTTGTATGTTGCAGGGCTGAGATTTCTGATCTGGTTAAGAATCAGCTTCTCACACCGCTCCTTGTCCCTGATGGTATCGAAGCCGTTCACAACGATGAAGAGGTACGCCTTCTCTGCCGCTGCCGCCCGGATGAACTCGGTTGATGTCTGGGTGAAGTGGTTGGTGGCAGAAACAACAAAAACGACAACGTCAATCTCTTCTTGTCGTGCGAAAATGGCTGTCGTTTTTGTGGTGTCCATGTTGAGACCGGGTGCATCGATCAGTGCAATATCGACGACGCCGTTATTCAGGAGAGATTCGTCAATGGTCCGCACGTCTCTGACATAGACTTTGCACTGGGTATATGTGCTGTTATCGGTGACGATCTTCTCCAGGTCCTGCAGGGTGAAGACGTCGTACGTGGTTTCGTCGTTCCGGTCGTAGATGGCATCCTTGTGCACGGCATGAACCTCCTCAATGCCTGAATTCTCCCTCGCGTCGAGAACCTCGCAGAATATGCTCGTGCAGGGCTGCTGGTCCTCGGGCAAGATCTTGCGGCGAAGTAAAGCATTGCAAAATGTCGACTTTCCGGCATTCAAGTCTCCTGTAATGAGCACCTTGCTTGAAGTGTCTTCAATACGCTCCCGGAGAGAGGCCAAGTGCTTGATGCTCGAGCGAATCTTCCCGTCCAGCAGCGAAGCAATTGAGGCCTTCTCCAACGAATGAACGAGCTCTGTCTGGTGCAACGCGCCCAGTTTCAAGTCCAACTTCAGTACTGAAAATTCCTGAGCGATTTGTGGCGTGACAAGCCGCGGCTCGGGAGCTGTCCTCTTCTCGGCCGCCCTGCTGGACTCGGGCTGAATGTCGTCGAGGGAGGTCAAGGATCGTCGGAGGTGAGGGCCTGGCGTCGGGAAGGACGATGCTGTCGCGAAGTCGCCCGAGGTAGAGTACGTGTGTCCGAACCCAGGCCTTGAGGCAGGCCGTGAGGGTGCATCGAGCTCTGCTCGCTGGACAGAGGGATAGTGCGCGGGCCACGTCACGTTCATGTCCTGCAGTCCCTGCAGCATCTCGACGACAGCATTGATGGCACGGCCTAGTGTGCCGCGGTGCTGGTTGTACCATAACTGATGTACTGCTGACGGCTGGGCTGGGCGGTGCGCATCGGCGGTCGGGGTGGCGGGCGTCTGAAAATGCATTGGCCTGTCTTCCTGCACGATAGAATTCCACGGCGCCGAAGCTGCCGGGTTGAAGACGGACGCGCTTACTTCATCGCTAGCAATGCTACCGCCATATCCAGAATCCTGCTCCAGCATCGCCTGTAACCGGGCCGCGTGCTGTGACGTGGATCCGGTGCCGACAGTCATGTATGCTGGTGCTGTCGAAGTTCGCGACACGCCCGGGTGCTTGAAATCGTTATCGAAAGCGCGGTCCTCGCCATTGTCCGGTCCCTCTGGGGACTTTCCCTTTGCTGAGAAATATTCCTGGCTCATGGTCGAAGATGCAGTCACATCAACGCGCTACAGAGGCGGGTTTGTGACGGTTCGGTCAAGCCAGCATTCGAGAGGGCTGGGACTCGGACGGGTTTAACAATTTTGTTCACGTCAGTTTTGTTCGCATTTCTAGCGGAGCGGCAAATCTCCCAGTTGATCGGTGCCCATGTGCTGATTGGCCACTGGACTGCGCCGGAAATTCCCGCTGCCACCGACTTACGAATTGGGGACCCCCCATAAAACATTCGTGCTGTCTACGAAGTACGTCGGGTACATATGTATACATGTGTTTTCGCATGACCAAACCTACCGATCTCGACTTCTGAATAAGAGCTGGGAGAACAAAACCCGGACAAATCCGTGTATTGTCAATGATTTGCATTATGAGCATTCATGATCTACCATCGTCAACGTGATGCCGGCCTGATTACGAGTAATAAGCCGGGAAATCAACAAGAGCTGAACGGGAACGAATGAGGTCACTGTGGCACTTTTGTTGAAGCGACTGCATTGACAAGCTGTGGCTTGTGCTGGTCCGTCTCGCGGAGCGGGTCCATTGGCGCAGTGCACATGCCTCCTGCCTTGCCGACCACCAACTATACCATATCTACATCTCCAAACCTCGTCGTCCACTCCACCTGAATCTGATCAGCGACAACTTGACACTGTGTCCGAGACACTATCTTTCAATTCTATCCGGCATCCATCCGACGTGTCTAGCCGTCAACATGAATGTGAGCGCTTCCCCGCTAGCTTGGCGCCTTTTTGGCTGACGCAGCTTCCAGATCCTAGAATGGGCCTTCGGCAAGCGCATTACGCCAGCGGAGCGTCTGCGCAAGAATCAGCGACTCCTCGACAAGGCTATCAGAGAGTTGGACCAGCAGAGGGTTAAGCTTGAGAAACAAGAGAAGGCTCTGGTGGCCCAAATTCGACAGAGCGCCCAGAAGGGCCAAATGGGCGCTTGCAAGGTCCAGGCCAAAGATCTCGTCCGGACCAGAAGGTGCGCTTGGGCAAGTATCTATTAGCGAGTACAACAAATTTACTAATGCGGTCATATAGATACGTTGAGAAGTTCTACGGCATGAGGAGTCAGCTCCAAAAGATCTCTCTCCGCCTTCAGGTCAGTTGTCGTGTTCTCAGGCTTTAGCGCTCACTGACTAACACAAACACCCAATAGACCTATCGGACGAACGAACAGATGATGCAGGCCATGAAAGGCGCGACGATGGCTCTCGGTAGCATGAACCGCACAATGAACCTTCCTTCCCTCCAGCGCATTGCCATGGAATTCGAGCGCGAGAACGATATAATGGAGCAGCGACAAGAGATGATGGATGACGCGATCGACGACGCAATGGACGTTGGCGTGGAGGAAGAGGGCGATGAGGTTGTAGAGCAAGTGCTGGAAGAGATCGGGGTGGATCTCAGTCAATCGGTAAGGCTCATTCATCTCTGCGATGTTGTTCACTTGCTAATGGTTGTTCAGCTTGGCGAGACTCCCTCGGGATTGCCGACCACCACTGTGGCAGAAGGCAAGGTAGCTCAGACTGTCGGAGGAGGAGGTGGTGGAGCCGATCCGGACGACGACGACCAGGACCTTCAAGCGCGGCTGAACAGTTTAAGACGATAAGTTGCACAGCACGACTTGCGGAAGAACCTTTGAATAAAATCGGTACCGCTATGTGCTGCGCTAGATGAGCAGCATAGCACCATTCTATGTCCGTCTTGATATTCAGAACCTTATGGCAGCATTTGGAGTTGGGCGGGTCAGCAATCTACGTTGGGGTTTATGGTGTTCATTGTCATTGTTCTCGTTACCGATACTGTAGGCGTTTATGTGCTTTGCGACAGGGCGATGCGCTGGTCAAGCTATCAGCCTTTGTACGTTCACTAGGAACTTGTACATGATCTAGTAGTTACTGGCGGATCTTTCCACATGAGCATAATGATGAGCAACGCGTCCAGGTGGCAGCTTTCCCCGGACTGAGAAGCATAGGCATGGACCCGCATGTCTGAAAGCAAGCCGTGCATCGGATAGTGAGGCACATGACCATCGATATTTGCCAAATCCTGTTTCTTACCTACACAACCGTACACTGCTGCACGGCACATTAGGCATGGTATTTCAGAAGCCCAATATACCTAACTTAGACCTGCAAACATGGCCCATTTGTAAGCCTAGCAAGCTGGCGGCTACCGTAGGAGCGGCCCACGCAAGAGCCCGACTGACTGCAAGGCACTTCCGGGAAGCCGTGTCCGAAGCGCCGAGTTGGACTAGCGACTGTTGGGCCACTCAAAGCCAGAGAAGCCTTCCATTCGCTCCCGGCCAGTCCTCCCCCTCCCCAGGAAAGCTCCCTGTCTTGACATATAAGCGGCGCTAACTTCTAGTGAATCCTCCCCAACTGCCAGCTCAGAGCAAGTGGCAATCGTGAGCTATCATCTTGCTGTGGTCCTAAACAAACCATCCTCTTCGTCGCCGTTTCACGCCGTGGGACCGCGCTTAGCAGGTTGAAGGGATCTGCGTCTGAAAGAAAAGGTACGTGGAGTTTTCAAGTCGCGGGTCGTGGGTCTTGTGCTCGCCCGCCCAGCCCACTTGCACTGCCAGCCTGGCCAGCCAGGCCAGCCAAACAGCATCAGACAAGGTCGCGAGGTCGACTTTTCCTTGCGACGAACATTCATTGTAAATCTAACCGCCTGCTATCCATCACGCGCACTGTCATCTTGCGGGCAGCTTCAAAGCTCTCGCATTTTAGCTGAACAGTTTGGCGATTTCCAGCCAATTCACGAAATACATTCTTGGTAGACTTCCTGGCTGGATAACATTACATCATTTTGGTACATCACAAGACCCCTCCTTCCTCGCAACAACAGCCCACCAACACATCTTGCGCACTCTTTCCTACGTTGGAACCTGACACTGTGTGCGCGCAGCTCCTCCATCGAGCGACTGTAGCCCATCGCTTATTGTTCATCGCACCTGCTCACGTTCAACAAAGGAGCTATTCGCCCGCAGCCGAACACAGACAAAGTCAAAGCGACCATTCCCAGTCCCCCATTCCTACTCCCTTTACTTAACCGACCTTCGCTCAGCTGGTCACCTCTGAACGAGCGTTCAGTATTCCGATTCCTTGTTTGTTCTCATCAATCAATCTGGCAGGAAACAAGCGCCGCAGTCTCTCCTCTCAAGGAGGTCTGCTAAATAGGATGTTCGGCGGCGGCTCGAGCTCGTCAGTCTCAAAACCAGAGAGCAACAGTCTATCCGAATCAAGTAGTAGCAACAACAACCCGAAGGAGAAACAAGGCAGCAAGTCGCCGTCCCCCGACAAGGACGCTGTCGGTGCCGACGGCGGCGCTCCAACACCGATAAAGTCCAGCGATCAGGCCGCAAGCGGCGAGAAGCGGAGCGGCAACGGTAGCCCTCCAAGCACGGGCAGCTCGGCAGAGCAGAAGAAGCGCCGGAGTAGCGGGGTGAGCGGCAGAGCCAGCAGCCTGATAACCCAAGCTAAAAACACTCTCTTTACGCAGGTTGGGGGGCGTACCAACAGCGATCTGAGCGCTGACTCAAAATCGTCAAACCAGACTCCTCTGCAAAAGCTCGGCAAGCAGGACCAGGCACTTGCGGTGCCTCAAGGTCAGCACAACAATGCTGCCGGCGAATCGCTCCCCGGCCCCAGATCCACCTTCCGGGTCGGCGTCTGGGAAGACCGAAACAAGAAATGTAGACGGACTATGGAGGACACGCATGCGTTTCTGTACAATTTCCTCCACACCCCTGCCCCCGTTCTCGGTGCTGAAGGCAGTGGAGGACAGAACAGTGGAGGACAGAAGCAGTCGAAGGCTACGGATGACGGCGCCGAAGCTGTTGCTGCCCAGGACATGATCGAGACCGATAACGGTTATTTTGCCATTTTTGATGGACACGCAGGCACCTTCGCTGCCGACTGGTGTGGCAAGAAGCTGCACATCATCCTCGAAGAGATCATCAGGAAAAACCCCAACGCTCCTATACCGGAGCTACTGGACCAGACCTTCACGACCGTCGACTCTCATCTGGAGAAGCTGCCGCTCAAGAACAGCGGCTGTACAGCGGCCATTGCCGTGCTCCGATGGGAGGACCGAGTCCCAAGCTCGCTTTCTGCTACCGGCTCTCAGGCAATTGCCCCCGCGGTAGTCAAAGCTGCCGAGGAGGCATCCAAGTCGGACGAGAGCAGTAAGCCGGCCGAGAATGCGCCAACCTCGGCGACACCGGAAGCAGCGCATGCGAGGTTAAAGGGCTCTGCGACCAGACAGCGTGTTCTCTACACCGCCAATGTCGGTGACGCTCGCATCATTCTCTGCCGCTCCGGAAAGGCGCTGCGTCTGTCATATGATCACAAGGGCAGCGACGAGAACGAGGGCAAGCGCATAGCGAATGCCGGTGGCTTGATCCTGAACAACCGCGTTAACGGCGTGCTTGCCGTCACAAGAGCTCTCGGTGACACTTATATGAAGGATCTTGTCACTGGCCACCCCTACACGACCGAGACCGTCATCCAGCCCGAACTTGACGAATTCATCATTATTGCCTGCGACGGGGTAAGTCGAACGCCGAGTGCCGTTTCCCTTCTTCTGGTACCTTTATGTTATGGCTGACTCTGTGTATCATATAGCTGTGGGATGTCTGCACTGATCAAGAAGCTGTCGACCTTGTTAGAAACGTACATGAGCCTGTCTCTGCGGCAAAATTGCTCGTGGATCATGCTCTTTCGCGCTTCAGCACCGACAACCTGTCTTGCATGATTATCCGCTTCGACAAGCAGGCGTTGCTTGACAACCAAAACAACAGCGCTATTGGTGTTGAAGGCGACGCATCTACGGGGGTTCCCGGCAAGGTCAGCGAGACAGAAATGATCGTCAGCACGACCAAGCAGAAGATTGCCGAAGGGGCTGCACCCGCAGTTGGCATCTCAGCCAGCAACAGTGGCCGCGGCCATGATCCGACACTGCCCGAGGATGCCGAGACGGCGAATTTTACGCCAACCTTGATTGAGGGCTCTGTTGAGGAAGAACCGAGCTCGATCGATGACTCGCCAGAGGTCACGCCCGACGGGTCTGTGACCACGATGAACCTGGATGCGCCGGGAAAGCCTGGAAAGGGCGCGGCACCCAAGGCTACTGGATGATAGCAACTACTGTCTATCTTCCTCCCTGAGTGGCTCCTGCCTGCTGAATGCTTTTCGGCGAGGAATAAGTCTCCATTTATAGCGGCTGAATTACGATCTCGCTCGCTATTTGCAATTTTGGTACGGGAGTCAAGCGAGCATGATTGCACAGACTCTAGAAATGCAGTCTCTCCGGCTTTGGCACAAACACAGGGGCGTAGTGATGACATGATGGATAACGAACAGATGGACGATGGACGGATGAGTGATGGCAAATTCAGGCAGCATGAGGCGAGAGCGCAATGCAATGCGTTCTCTCCTCCTGGCTACCGTATGTATGTACACATGTATGATGTTACTGTTGGCGGCGTCTTGTTGAGAAACGAAACAGAAACAGACAGACAGACATGACCACTTAGGGAGTTACTCGTTTTGGCCCGAGGTAGCATACTATTTCAGTCCGAAACGCTTTCCTCTTTCTTTGCGATCCAAAGGTTGTCCGTAGTAGTGGAAATATCAACCAGTCATATGGTTGGTTGCCTTTGCGCTGGTTCTGGTGATCGTAACAAGTTAGACACATCCACACTAAGGTTTCGGATGGTCAGGTTTCTCATAGGCAATGTTCGGACGAAAGCATGGTATCGATCTGTATGTATGTCTGACAATGCCTAGCATTGCGTGCATGTTCCCGTGCGTACATGCCATTGGTATATGTATTGCACATACATACGTACGCAGTTGTATCGGATGACGTTCCGCGCTGCAACTCTTTGAAAGAAAGATATGACTGGTAACTCAAGCGAACCGTCCGTCCAACCTGACTTGTGACTGTCAAACACACCACGGATCCAGGGATGTTGATGTTCGACTTGCAGAACGCTCGGTTGGCGATTTGCAGACGCATACCTACTCCGTACAGAGTACGTAGCATTGAGAAAGGTCAAAGCGGTCTGCATCTCACAACCCGAATCTGTCCGCGCGCCTGAGGCACATTTACTTTTGCGCAATGCCACATTGCGGGGATCCGGATGATGATGGATCAGCAGCAATTCGTTGCGTTGCGTTTCGTTTCAACAAGTCAATCCACAGCGGCGCGCAGCGGTGGTGCTTTGATCCTCTTACATGCAACTGTTATACCCGCCCGTTTGGCGAGGGGGGTGTTCGGCCTACACCAACGGCATCAGTTCCGCCATAGACCCGCGTGCCCGCTGGCAATCCGCACTCCAGACCCCCATAAAATCGATCTCGAACGCTTCTGGTCACTGAACGAGTAATCGACGTGTAGACCAGCAAACCTTGCGATCGCGTCAAGCACAACATAAACAAGCCTTCAAGATCTCGACCCTCAACTCGCTCAATTGGGGCTGGTGGCGGAGGTGGAAGATCCCAGAGTGGAATGGTCTGACAAACCACGGCAGGGATGCTGAAAGTGTGAGGCTTCGTTCACTGAATCACGGTGAATTCGTGCCGTCACATCTCAGCACATTCGCACCCAACTGAGTGATGCTGTGACTTGAGATATTACACTGAGAATCATCAAAGAGCAAACTCAAGAATGCGGCCTCATTGGACATGCTAAGGTACGATAAGAAACGGAAAAGGGAAATCAGATGCAGCGTGAGCAAACAAAAGGAAAGAACCACAGATGTTCTTTCCATTTCTTCAATCAATCCCACTCCATCCGTCCCCCCCCTCTCTTGTCATCTTGCTTGCGATGCCCCGTGCACCCTATCCAGGAGACCCCTGGCACGCCTTGCAACCGTCCCCTCCCAAAAACTAAAACAAAACGACCAGTCCCCTTTCACACGTTCACACCGTCCCATTAATTACCTTTTTCTTTTAGGGGACCGAACGGCAACCCGTCCCTAAGACAGGACAGACACATTCGCTTGTGTATGTGTCGGTGTTGCGTCCCAGACATACTTACCATTCAGCTCATTCTTTTATCTTCTAATTTTACGCTCTCTTTCCTAACAATTCTAATTGCTCGCCGGAGCATTGCTGCTTCGCCGTCCGTCGCATCGCGTGTCTAATATTCTTGCCAAGGCCTGGATCGCCAACACCCACACCCACACGGGGACCCGTCCTTACTAAGAATAAAAGTGATTTCTACTGCCGACCGGTAAACGGTGGTTTTGGTTTAGGTGATTCGCATCTGGAACGTCCACACCTCCACTCGCGACCGGCGACGACGACCTCCTCTGACCTGATCTACCTTACCCGCTCCCGGTACCGACAAATACCAATTCCATGTTTGCTCGCTGTGCCGTCCAATCGAGTGCGCTTCTTAATGTCAGGTCGGCATCCTTCTTAGGCTCTGGTTTCGGTTCAGGAACAGCTCTACCCCTGAAACTTTCTAAAGAAGATCGGCTTCGCAGAAGAGAAACATTTAACCACACCTAGCCCGCATATTCAACCGTATCCATATTTATCCAGCCGTCCGAGTCGCGAGTATAGACATTTGAGGGCGCTAGGTTTGGGTGACACCGGAGATGTCGCTGAATGGATTGGACGATGCAAGAGTCAAGGAAGCTCACGAAGCTGCGGTTGCGGAAGCTGGAGGATGGTATGGCTGCCCCCTTCGCACTGCATTTTCGGGGTCAAGGGAACATGACTGACATGTTGTGTTGCGCGAAACTAGGTTCCTGCTCAAGTATGCGAGCCGCGATGAGGTTGAGCTGCTAGGCCGTGGCAATGGCGGCATTGTCGAGATCCGTAACAACATTGCGCAGTACGCGGAGAAGTCGCCGCTGTACGGGTTTTTGCGATACAGGCGGCGGAATGTCATCATCAAATATCTGCCCGAGGAATGCTCCAGATTAGTGCAAGGTTCGTTACACCGCGGCTCTTCTCGCATTGTGCGTTGCTGGAGGGAGAGAAAGGCTTACACCGCATCTTGTAGCGCGAGTGCTCGTACACTGGACCGCCATCTGCGACCGCTTCTCCCCGTACGACACCGACTTCTCGATTACCGATGCAAAGGAGCTCAAGGATACCAAGCTATCAGCTGCATGCTCATTGCATGCCGCGTCTGGGTCGACTTCTTCCTCGACAAGCTCCCTGCGCCGGAGACGGTTAATGGAGATTGCCGAGGAGGAAGAGGACGAGACAAGAGAGAAGAAGAGACAGTCGGTTGTAGACGAAGAGGGGAGGCCTCGATCTCCAACCAGACCAGAAACCTCAACAGGCACTGCAACCTCGCCGCCTCCCGTCACGCTAAATTCAGATCTCGCGAACTCGCCCGAGAACTCGCAGTTTGCCGATAGAACGGACCCACCTTCGTTCACGGGCGTCTCGAGGCCTACGTCGCCCGCAAAATCCTTTGATGATGCAGGACGGCGCATGTCTTCGCAGTCAAGCCGCCCGGACATCTACAGCTACTCGTCTTACCCTTACAGCAAACCAAAGGTGAAGCTCGGCCCTCGGCCCTCGATAGATACCACTACCGGCCGACCGCGAACTTCTGCTGGCTCTAGTGGGACGGACAGACCAGTTTCGGCAC
The DNA here is from genome assembly GCA_033297225.1 of Diplogelasinospora grovesii. NCBI lineage: Eukaryota > Fungi > Ascomycota > Sordariomycetes > Sordariales > Diplogelasinosporaceae > Diplogelasinospora > Diplogelasinospora grovesii. The sequence continues at coordinate 26,066 of MU853831.1, read as the reverse complement.
TCCCCGCGGGATTCAAGCTGTTTTCAAAAGGCTCCAAAAAAGGCAGGTCGCAGGACAAGGGCGAGGACGTACCCGATTCCCCGATCAAAGAAGAGGCAGAGGCAGAGGCAGAGGCAGATGCTGCTTCCCTTGCACCCTCGATAGCCAATTCCGAGGACAACGCACCCGAATCGGAACCTGCTCGGCCTCATACGAGTAGCGGAGCTCATGGTATCATATTGTCGTCAGCTGCCTCGATCAGGTCAAATATGACTTCAATGCCTCCACCGCCGACTAAGCAAAACACGATGACGCCGGAGAAGGCGCGCCTTCTCAAGGCCATGAAGCTGAGAGAAAAGAAAAAGAAGATGAGCCTTCGGCCCGCGGCGGAAATCCAACCAGCCGAGGAATCAGCAGCTGAGCCCAGCCCTACCGCGCCTGAACTTCCGCCCGAGGCTCATGACGAAGAGTCGGAGACGCCGGCGGTTATTCCCGAGATGGACGAGCCAGCTGCCGAGGACGACGGGCATCAAGATGATGGTAGGTCCATCTCCAAGGCCGACTCAGGCATTGGCATCGATGTTGGAACCGACCAGGCGTCAGTCGACACGCACCCAGATTCGCACCCCGCCTCGCCAACAGGTCCTTTTTCAGAGCTCGGAGATTCCACACGAGCTTCGTCACTATCAGAATCGACAGATGAGACCATTCTGGCTAGTAAACCACAGGATGAGTCACAGGATGAGTCGCATGATGCTGAAGATGGACCCGCTGGCGACGAAGAAACGGCGTCTGTTAACCCGGAAGTTGAACAGGAAAAGGTTGACGAGGAGGAGCATGTTCCCCAAATTGATGCTAAAGGCGGCGATGTGCAACCAGGCGAACATAGTGAGGACGCGGCCAAGGCGGCCAAGGAAGAAGAGGACAGCGCTCCGGAGAAGGCAGATGAGAAGGCGGCCGAATCCGACGTTAGACCTGCCCTGAGCTTTGCAGACGACAAGGCAGTGGAGGAAACAAGTCAGCCGACGACAGCACCTCCAGTCCCTCCCTTACTAAGATCCAAATTCGCTGCAACCTCAGCCCAAAAGTCTCTGGGCTCCGGAGCAGAAGAGCTGGAAAAGAGCGAGGTGAAGGCTAGCATCCTGACCTCGGAGAGGCCGGAGACGCCTATAAACCGTAGTATCGAAGGAGAAACGCCAAAATCAGAAGGGTCAAAATCACAGTTCCGGATTCCGCTTTCCAAGTTTTCAACTCAAGAAAAAGAAAGCAAGTCGCCAACAACGCCGAATCAACCGGTGATTCCCGTAATCATCGCTCCCACCCCTGAGCCAACAGAGGAGCACGAAGCTGTGCCTGAAGCGAGAGAAGAAGAGCCAGAAGAAGCTGCCGGAGGAGTGTCCTCTGAGACAAAGCGGCCGAAACGGAGAGCGGCACTAGAGCCCATAAGAACGGACCTCGATGCTGCCGATGAAGAGGCTAAAAGACAGTCGCTGGCTAATCTGTCGGACGATGATGAGTTTATGAACGAGTTGCAGTCGGCAACACTGCAACAGGCGAAGCACATGACAGTCTCCAAATCTCCCATCAATCCCTTCTTCCCACCCAGCGAGGCCATGACCCCGAAAAGAGCTGCTACCGGGTTGGATAGCAGCCCTTCGACCACGCCTCGCGTGGTAAGGACAGTGTCAAACCCCATCCGTGGGCCTTTGTTGGGACCTGGCGATGTCTCGACGAGTTCGGCGAGGACGGTCTCGTCTGGCGCTGCCTTTCTGCACAAAATCACGCAGCAACAGTCGGCAGCAGACCTGAGGCCGAAGAGCAGCAAGATCGGGTCGAGTATTTCGCAACGCATCAAGGCGCTGGAGAAGCTGTCCGCTAATTCCGGCAGTCCCGGCGACACGCCACCGAAAGACCGACCGTCGGCCACTTTCTTTTCTGTCCGCAAAGCCGGCCGAGATACGTCAAGGTCACCGTCTGTGGCTGGTCGAACGAGCTCGATAACAAGGGAGAGGACACCTTCCCCGTTTCAGTCGGGAGAATCGTCTCCCGAGAACGGAAAGATCTCGAAGCGAGATCGATCCGGATCCATGGTTAGCCGACTTTCCGTGTTCGAAGGCGGAAACTTACCCAGAGGTAGACCGGAATCGATCCAAGTGACGGCCCGCATCGTTCGTGACCCGAGCCACCCTTTCCCCAGGGCACCGGACCCGAAAGCCGACCCGACCGAAGCTGGACCGTTAGATTTGAAGCAGTCACCGTTAGTTGTTGATGTCCAGCAGAGTCGGAGTCTCGCTCCCCCGGATACACAACCCGAGACCTTGGCATCGTTATTCCAACGACGCCTCTCAAAGGGGAGTCGGAGATCGCAATCCGAAGATCGAGAGGGGAAGAAGGCCCAAGAGGACAAGGACGATGTCGAAGAATCGCCCCGTCCGAGGCGGCGCTCGTCTCTAACAGTGGTCAAGGACTTTATCAAGGACCGTCGCGACTCCATCATGGGCAGCAGGTCCCCGTCCACCGACAACCTGACGAATCTCACCGTCTCTGCTTCCTCTGCAAATCTCCTTGCGTCTCCCACTATTTCCACTGCTCCCTCACGATCCCCATCGCGCCCACCCTCCACACACCACAACCTTTCCTTTCCCCGCCGGTTGAGCATCGGCAGCCGGCGGTCATCTCTCGACCAGAGTAGCCCTGCCCTCGCTACCGGCAACGGGCTGTCGCCATCCATCACAACAGAAACGAGCGGCAATGAATCCGAGGCGGAGGGCAGGACCGGATCCAGTGGCTCGCTCTCAGCCACAACCAGCCCGAATCCCAAGAGCAGCAGCGCCAGCAGCCGCGCATCCCGCTTCATGCGCCGTCTCTCCAACTCGCTCAGCTCCAGCAGGAAGAACACCACTCCGTCCATCTCGCCCACCGTGGCCGAGGAGGATGACGCCGAGCTCGAAGCAGCTGGTTTGGCATCGCAATCCCGGGACAACACGGCCGCTGGGCCGACCATCGTTGCCTTTATGGGCGATGTCAATGTTCAGTTTCCCGACACTCTCCTGTGGAAGCGCCGGACGATGTGCCTTGACAGCCAGGGCTTTTTGATCCTGAGCGCTGTTCAGGGTGTCACAGCTGCCGTCCCCGCTGCGGCCACCGTCAAAGACAGACACCACCAGGCGGGGTCTGTCAAGCGATACCACATGAGCGACTTCAAGCCTCCTTATGCCCCCGAGATGGAGGCTCAGGAGTTGCCGAATAGTGTTGTGCTTGACTTTGTCGATGGCAGTGGGCTGCAGATTGCCTGCGAGGATCGGGCTGGGCAGTTGAATGTCTTGCACAGTAGGTGTATCCGCTAAATCTAAGGTACCATGAATGACCATGTACTAATGCATAGAGTCTAGTTCTCGAAGAAGCCCACCAGACCCATACCAGCTTCGGCCAATGATCCGCCCACTCTACCCGTCTCAACGCTCTAACCCCCCTATTCATACCGATTTACACCGACCGGTCCGACGACCATGTTATTTTCCTTTGCTCTGGAGCTAATAAACTACCTCTACCTCTCTCTACCCACCTCTATACAATATCCTGCGGATACCTACCTATAATCTCCTTGTCATGTCTCTCTTCATGTTCTTTTCTGCTTCTAGTTTTTTTTTCCTGCTTCTTGGCCAACTTCGTCTAAAAGCCTTACTGTTACTCTGCCAGCAACATACTTGGAAAGAAGAAGAAGAAGGGAGAAAGACAAAAAGGGGGGGTTATTATAGAGGAGCAGAAGATTGGCCTTGGCCTTGCGTAAACGGCCGACACCAGCCACACGCACTATACTAAACCGACACCATAACGGTTCATTGGTGTGGGATTCGAGTACATATATACCTGATTAACATTTTTGCTATAACGGACGGCCACTACCTGTCGGAGGAAATTTGTGGGGATAGTTTTACATCCTTTTGCATGGGCTGTCTTGAATGCGGTTACCTTATTTATGTAAACCTAGGTATACCTTAGTCAATGTGTGTATGTTACAGGACTCTACATAGCTGGACTACTTTAGGTAGTTTGTTTCTTTGTTTTGTTTTGTTTTGTTTTGTATATACATTGGATTCTTCAAGCTACTGCCTAGTGTCTATCTGCTGCTGCTCGCTTTTCTCTAGGTGGGGCCCGTCTCGTCGTACTTACTTAGTGAAGCTAAGGTATATAATGTATTGAACTTTTTGTTAATTGTTTATTTTGTATTTGTGAGCGAGGTCTTTTCCCTTTCCTCTCTAAAACTTTTTTTTATATGAAACCGTTTCACCTACCACACCAAGCCCAGCCCAGCCAGCCCGAACGGGACCACCACCCATTGTAAGTAAAAATCTAAACCCCCACACACACCCGACCATTCCGTCCATCCATCCACCCCATTACCACCCCCTATTCCTTCTTTGAAAAATGTAACAGCAAAGCAAAACAAGCACAAACAACAGTTGCTGAGAATTCTGCGCTTGTTGTGTGGTGATTGATATCTCTTTTCCTCCCCTTTTTCGTTCCCCCCGCCCCTAAAAAAACAACAACGCCGTGTTCCCCTACTGCCTACCTACCTACTAACCCCTGTAAAAAAACACCGCTCCCACCAACCACGGAAGATTAGCAAAGACAAAAAATATTGTATGTACATTACACAACTTCCCGACAACAACAAAAACAACCTGACAACGATTCCAAGAAGAGAGGGGGGGGGACACCTTTCGGAAATGATTTTTATCCCCTGCTTTGACGCTTCTTACTCCCCCTCGTCGTAACTGGCTCTGGCGGCTCCGGTACGGCGGCAACCACCGTACTCACGTCTTTCTTCTTGTTATTATTGGCGATCGACTTCCGTGACCCCCCCTTTGTTTCTTTGGGCGGCGGCGGCGGTAGAGGCTCCTCCATATGCAAATGACCCAATTCGTCTATAGCCATGGTATTTTGCCATGCCAGACATCTATACATCGGTGGTTCCGGGGTAGTAGGTGCTGTCCGTCCGCGTGTGCTCATCCGCTTGTTGCCGGTACCGTTAGTGACCACGGCCTCCTCCTTCTTCTTCTCCCCCTTATTTGCTAGCGGGGCTAGATATTCCTTGCGCTTCTCCATATGACGGGTGATCTTCTCACGGTAGTTGACAATCTCCTTGCGGAGTTTAACCTCGTTGAAGCCCCTGGGATCAAGCCATTCCAGTAACGCATCGACCTCCTCCGGATCAGCGTAAAAACCCCACTGCGTCGCGTTGAAGACGTGCGACGTCTTGCCCTCTTCCTTCTCCTTGCGCTCGGGGACGGTCATGTTGAACCTGGCCCTGTACTCGTTCTGATACTCTGGCGGCATGTCGATGTAGCCCTCCCTTTCCAACTCGTCAGGTCCTTGCACCCAGATGCAGCCGTTTGCGTACCCTGCCGAGGCGGTAGAGCTGTTGGGCAACCCCCCGTACGGCATGCCATTGCGCTCGAACCAGTAGTATCGGTTCCAGAACCTGTCCTTGCCTAGGACACGTGTGCGCGGGCAGTCGGCCTCGCGGAGATCGTTATCGATGATCGCTATCTCGTTCTCGCACTCCGTGATTTCCGCCTCCTTCTTCGCGATGTCCTTGAGCACCTTGAGGAACTGCTTCGATTGCTTGGGCACCTTAGCCGCCGCCTCAGCCTTCTCTTTCCGCTCCTGCTCCTTCTCCGCCTTGCGCTTGCGCTCCGCTGCACGGTCATGGCCGCGGCGCAGCTTTCGTCCCACCGGTTCGTCGTCCGAGTCAGCCACCTCATCTGACGCATCGATTGGCGTAGCGTCCTCTACATCCGACATCTTGACGTCTCCGTTCGTCTTCGTCGCCTCCAAAGGAGGGCTAGGAGGCATATTGTCCGGCAGCAATATCTTGCGCTGGTCATTCAAGCCCTTCAACTCCTCGATGCTATGATAACAGTCAGTACAATCTCTTGGGTTACATACCGCAGCTCAACTTACGCTTGCTTTCGCTTCCGCTGCCACTCAATCTTCTCTTTCCGGTATGCCGTCATTTGCTCACTGCAGTCCTCCATGTAACCTCGGATAGCCTTGGTCTCAGCCGTCAACATGCAGATGATCTGTAGCGCCTGTACACGGTAGTTGATGTCCAGGGAAGCGTAACGTTGGCGAACCGTCTCCCGGCTCGGCTCGACATCAATCGGAACGAGCTGTTGCAGGAGCTCTTCACAGTTGGCCTTCTGGCGCTCGTTCTTGGACAATTGGTGCAGAAGCCCGACCATGATCAGTTCCCAACCCCCTTCCTTGAAGTCCCGTTTCCGAAGGTGCTCGATCCAGTCGTAGTCCTTGAGCACATCTTCGGCCCGGTGTTTCGGCGCGTCCTCGGCGTCTTGCTGTTGCTTCTCGGCCGCTGCAATTTCTGCCGCGAGCCTTTCGGCCTCAAGCTTCGCCATGCTACTTCTCGTGGCCCGGCCCTTTGGCTGCGGCTCAGGTTCGGGTGTTGGCATGGTACTCTCCTCCTCTTCTTCCTCCTCTTCCTCCTCATCCTCCAGCTCGGGTAGCTGAATCTGAACCTTGCCGCCTTCCTTCTCAGAGCTCACTAGGACCTTTAGTACTGCACAGTGAATCTCGTCATAGAGCTGCACTTGAACATCCTCCGAGGCGATCTGCATGGCCTCCACATAATCGTCAAAGGTGAATGAGTCCAGCTTGAAAATCTCGCAGTAGACGTTTAGCGTATCCCAGGTCTCGAGTAACGGTCCTATAGACTTCATGAGGATCTTGTCGGAGTAAGGCAGGGGTGTCACCGCAGTCGCATCCTCGAGTTTTACTGGCAGATCACTACACATGTACTTGAGCTGCGGTCGCACACGGCCCCTCGGCTCCAATTGCAGGTCTTCAATGGGGTACTTGGGCGGTGGAGGGGGCGGCGGAGGTTCCGGTTGCCAGACAACGGGAGAGGGGTGGCTTGCAGAGCCGTCGCGATAAGCCGTAGGGAACTGGAAGGGGTTCCCGGGTAGCGGCATGTGCATAAACTTGCCAGGCTCATGGCCATTGAGACCGCCGCTGTGCCTGTTCTTCAGTACGCCGCCATGCTGTTGTTGCGCTGCGAGGGCAGCCTGTTGAGCCTTGGACTTGTGACTCTTGGGAGCCGGCTTCAGCTCTGGTAGGCGCGTTGGGCCCGTGGGACTAAGTTCGCCTCCCATCCCGCCGGCAGCGTCCGACGACTGTGACATTCTCTTCTGGGCCTGTATTTGCTTTCTCTCGAGCAGCTTGTTGTCGTAGCGCAGGTATGGCGGGATGCGTGTGTCGATGTGGTATTGGTCCGCCACATCGTGCTTGACGAGCCAAGGAGCACCGTTCCATGCCTCTCGCGTCACCGTCTTCTTGATGAAGGACCGAAGAATCGACTTGGTAAAGACCTTGCGATCGCGGAAGATGTGAGCGTCGTCCACCACGGCCTCCTTGTCCGAACGCCCCTCCAGACTGACAATGTACCGGGAGAAGGGCGGCGTTATGGTGCCGTCGGGGAGCACCTTGCTGCCGAACCGAGTCTTGTCTCGCACCACGCCCTGTAGCCTCTCACCACCCACTACGTGCACCGTGACTGCCTCGCCGGGGTAGTAGTCGTTCTTGAACTCATCGTAGATCTGATCAACGAGCGCATCGATTCGAGAGACGGTCTGGAACTGAACGCGACGTAGGACGGGCCCCTTGAGAGGCTCGGGAAAGGCCTGTTCAACCTCTTCGGCTCCCTCAAGCTTCATAGCCAATTAGTGATCTGCGCCACGAGAGATGATTGGGTAGAATTAGGGTGGAAGTGTAAGCTTACTTCGCTCTGGAGCGCTTCGAAGAAGTTCAAACCTGAGTGCCCCGTTATCGTACATATGAAGCGTTTCTACCAATGTGAGTATTACAAGTGATAGTGAATGCAGATAATAGCTTCCTACCTGTTTGTAAAAGTCCATCCTAGCGCCGCGCCGTTAGCTCCCCAATTCAAACCATGGGTTTAAGATGGTGGGGGTTAGGGAACAAACCTGTTCAGGTAGTCGTCATACGAAACAAAGATTTCACCAGTCTGGGGTATGTGCCATACCTGTGCGAGGGGAGCAAGTCGGTTAGCATCAATGGTGGGCGGCTTCACCAATATAGGGAGGAGGAGGTTAAAGTAGAGGTAGTAAAGCTGGGACCCACCTCCTGCTGGTCATCTTCAATCTGCGGTACAGTTAAAAACTGCACCGGCTTGCGCTTGAAAAGCACCTGGATGCCGGAGTAAGCGTCCTGTCGGATCTTCAGACGAGCAGAAGGCTGGCATACCATGCCGGGCGTGTTTTGCTGCAGCAGAAGCAGAAGCAGAAGCAGAGAAAGAGAGAGGCCTGGGCAGGGGAGCAGAAAAGTGACTGCAAGGCTGATCAGCCTCGCGCCTCTGGGGAAACACGATTAGATAGTGGCTGCTAGCTGTGGGTTGGACGTGCAAAGGACGATTGGGACGCGTGGTGGTGACTTCAGAGCGGTGTTGTGGCAGACGAGTCGCGATCCGTGGCGGTCGGGTGGAGAGCAGAGGCAAGGTGGGCACCCAAGTATGGCTTTCGGGGGAGTGGGATGCAAGGCTGATAGATGCGCGCCCAGATGCGACAAATGTACCTGGCCCTTATAGATTGCTCTTGTGAGTGCTGCTCCGACCTGCAGAGGGAGGTCGTTGTCGAGGGACGTGGTTGTGCGGAAGAGCAGCAAGTGTGACGCACGAAACAAGAGCAAGATTGAACGTGCAGAGGTTGGAGGAGGAAAAGTTCAACAAGGGGAGGGAACGGCAAATGGGGACACAGGGTAATGGGTAGGTCCAGTTGTCTGTGTTGGCGTCCGGACCCGCCAGGCAGGGACGGGATCGCTCCAGGTCCCGACCCAAAAAGGGCTCCTCCTCCTCCTCCAGACCCCGACCACCCCGGGAAAGCCTCTCTTGGGGGCAGGCCCTTCAAAGTCGACACTTTGCCAGCAATCTTGTACTCATTCTGCTCGGCGGGATGAGAGCTATCGGCACGATGTTGAAGCGCTTTCAGAAGAGCTGTTTGGAATTATTTATGGCCGATAATCATCTTTGCAAATTTCATTTTCCTCGGGTAGGGTCCACGCATTCCCCTGGCATGCGACCCTAGGACGCTAGGTTCTACGTTTACAAACTTTGACATCGGCGGCCTTCGATTGACTGAAAAGCTCGCAAAACGCTCGTCGTTATTTGTCTAGTCTCCCATAGTGTCACATTTCACGAGCGATCTTCCTCAAGTCGCCATCCGATGTTGATAATATCCTGGACCGTCTTGGTTGGCGGACGCGCCTTCTCGTTCGGTCGTGCCTACCCGTCGTACTTGGTGCCACACCAGCACCCTCATGATCTGACTCGGACCCGCGACGTCTGGCCTGCATTGCAGCGCAATCGGCAGAGGATCTCGTCCATATGAAGAGAGATCGAATGAGCATGTAAAATCTTCGATCTTGACATCTTCAGATAAAGGGGTTCTCGACCAAAGACTGTTTACACGCGTCGGCAAATCCCGTGTAAGTCGTTCAGAGTCCCCCTCGAAGTTGCACCGCCTCCTCTGCCTCGCCTTGACCTCCTAGGGCCAATTGCAGTGTCATACGTTCATCTCGACTCCAGGAGAGGCCAGAGGGCTGTTTGTGCCACCAGACGCTTGTATGGTAGCCAAAACCGCGCGCACCCCCGAACCAAAACTGTGGGGCTCAACTGCAAACAATGCCTGCCGCTCGATGGCGCTAAGTGGGGCTATATATCGTCAGCCTTGCAGGAACCGCTGGCGACGGTAAATTCACGGAGACTGACACGTGGAAACGGCTGACTCAGCCGCGAATGAACCTCACCGAAACTTCGTGTGGCGCCAGGGGTCACTGTGAATCGCCTCGCTTATGGCTCGGGCATTCATTGCAAAACTTCCAACTCTATCTGACAGAAGAACTATTTCTACAGTTTTTGTAAAAGTGGTTATGATCCAAAATACACGACCATGAAGCCTAACCAGCTCCCGACTACTCCTATGGCCGAATAAGAGCTGGTAAACATTAGGGGTAGAAACTCGTAGCTCTTGCCGAAAATAATGCCGTGAAGCAAAGAGCAGTAAAATATCAGCGGGATGCTGATAGTGATGTAGATGGTGCTGAACCTGTCAAAGAGGAACAGTCGCTTTTGGCTGGATGCTGGGGCCAGGCGATCGAATGCCATCAGGAAGAGGACCAACCAGAAGATGGTATACACTGTCTTAATGGGGAACTCGGCCGGAGTAAACAGCAGCGGGAACAGCGAGACGTGACCAGCGACTGCCAGCGGTCTGAATGCGCTCAGGTAGCGTCGGTCCTTCAGAGCGATGAGGCTAAAGGGTATGATGACCAGGAGGACGGCCTTTTCGTGCACGTGCCAGCCAAACAAGAACGAAGCGTAGCCACACAGGGTGACTGCGCCGATGAAGCTGTCCCACGCGGGAGGCTGCTGGAAGAAGAGCTTCACGAGAGGGATCGCCTGAAACAGAAGCGTCAAGGCGAAGCACATGCGCGGCGTGATATCCGGCAGGACGGCAAACGACGTGTCTCCGACCAAGCCCCGTGTCACGCTCTGCAGAGCCTCGACCTTTACGGGCAGTCCGATGCGAGGCGCCGCCATGATCAAGACTCTGTCGAGAAAGGAGTACACGGCCCAGACGTTAGGAGCCCAGTACGCATGGCACAGGCCTCGCGAGAAGGGGAATAAGCGGCTCAAGATCTGTGGAATCTGACCCTTGAGCGCAAATGGGCCAAAGGCTGTGCCCAGGATCGCCGCGATGCCGCCGCCCAACTTCAGGCAATTGAGGAACTGGATCTGTAGCATGTTCTTTGGCGACAAGCAGTAGGCTCTCAGCAGAAAGACGAAGTATGCCGGCGCAAGATAGAGGTAGATGTGCTTCATGCACAGTAAGGCGGCAAAGAGAAGCCCGCTCGCCAGCAGTCCCGACCTCTTCCGAGCCAAGACCAGCGAGGCAATCAACAGGCCATACATGCAGCCGTTGTACTGGAAGTGGATATGGTCGATGATGAGCAGACCCGGCGAGAGCAGGATCGAGATGGCGGCGGCCTGCGCAGCTCGTTTAGAGGCCCCGTGCGAGGAGTCTACAAACCTGCGAAGTGTTAGTCCTCCACAACTCCCAGTTCGATAATCCGGACATACATCTGCAATGCATAGACCAGAACCAGCTCTGTCACAATGACAGTACACCTCTGAAAGTACACCGTCTCCCAGCTCCCATATTCCAGATTCCACACGCGAAGCATGGCTGGATCGACCAGCTTCGCGACCTGGGACATGACCCATTCGAAGTAGGCGAAGAAGGGAGGATAGTCGAGAGTCCATTCCGACGTCTTTTCGTAGTACCATTCCCATAGCGGCAGACTGTGTGTTATCGCTAGCCAATTGCGGTGAACCTCGAAGTCCGTGGATTTACTGAGGCGCAGTGTGTCAGCGAACTGAACCATAAGAGAATTATTACAAGCGGACGAGGCGCTCACTTACTACGCTGGAAAGAGTAGAATCTTGAGAGCTGCAGCGACTATCGCGCATTGCGCAAGTGAAGGATATATCTCACCCATCGCGAGACATACCGAGCTGCCAGAGACTGGCGATTGGCTTCGTGTAACACGGCGCGCACCGGGAAGGCTCTGTCGTGATGATGCTCAAGCACTGTGGACAGATATCGTGGAGGCCCACATCTTACCCCAACTTTTTTTAGTCCCTTGTCGGGGTTCCAACCGCCTGCCCCACCCGCCTCCAACTCAGACCATTGTTGCACTTCAAGGTCGAGAAGCTGTCTTTCTATATCGTCAAATCGCTCTTCACATTCCACTGCTAGAGAACAATTGATGAAAAAGTTCTGCAGTTTAATAAGTGGTGGATTTACACTTTTCACTTCGACGCTCTTCGTCATTGAGCACATGGGACCGAATCGACCGGCAGTTGCGATTGAACTGACGTCTCATCCTTGTAGCATCACGGGAACTTGCAGCTTACGGACAAGTTCCGGCGCTTCTATACTTAGGAGACTTCAAGCTCCTTCTCTCCTTCACAATCTACTCACATTCTTAGATAACACTGGTACTTGCAGCTCAACTTAAGTACGTAGTGATAGTACCCATTAAAGAATTTCATGCCATCAAAATAGCTATGCTAAGGCGCATAACCTTAAAAAGCTCGACGCCGCAGCCACACGTCTCAAGCCACAAGATCCCCCGCAAGCGCACCCCTGTCGCTCGAGCTGAGCTTCTGCAGGGGCAAGAAGTAGCGTTGGTTCGACGTTTGAGCAAAGCTGTCTTTTAAGCTTATGTTCCCAGTCTGCGACAGAGAGCTCACAGAAAACGGAGCCGTACTAAATCGTGTCATGAACACATCAAGTGCAGTGAAACGGTGTTAATGCTGCGCGCTTAATTCGTTTTAGGGACATTATTTTCTCTTCTTGGCTGTTCTTCTTCCGAGATACCCTTTTTGATCCGTTTATTAAGCTCTGCACCGTCTGTACTTCTCCACATTGGCCGCCCGCCTTCTTGGCATCTGCAAAGTGTCCTCATCTGGAATTCTGCATTGAAGAACCCGCCATCTTCAGCCGGGACAAAGAGCCGAGACATTGTTATTTCTCGGGCTGAGACCTCACATGCCACATCGATTACGGTGACAAAACGCATCTCCGCCATTGTATAGCTACACAGTCCGTTGCCCAGCATGCGCTTATCACGGTCGAGCATTGCCGTGCTCGTCAGTAGCTTTCTCGCTTGGGCGGAAGCTCAGTATCTCCAGAATGATCTCAGTTTTGGATATGGTGTTAGGTACGCTTCCTCTCCCTTGCTCAGATGGTCAATTACTGGATGGGACAAAGATAAGAAAAATAGACATGCTGACACCCCTCAAGGATAAGTCCCGAAGGCTCGACCTCAGTACCGAACTTCTCGCTCCAAGGCCGACCCAACATCCCCGAGGTGCTCTCCAACAAGATCATCCTCACCGCGCCGGCACCAGGCAACCAGCGGGGTGCCATCTGGGCCGACAAGCAGCTACAGCAGCAGAGCTGGATAGCGGACGTCGACTTTCGTGTCAACGGGCCCGAACGCGGGGGTGGAAACCTGAACATCTGGCTGGTGCGGGACGGCGCGCACAATGTCGGCTCCGGCAGCATCTATACTGTTGGGCGGTTCGAAGGTCTCGCTTTGGTCGTCGACCAACACGGCGGTTCCGGGGGCATGATCCGCGGCTTCTTGAATGACGGCACTACCGACTACAAAAGTCACCACAACGTCGACAACCTCGCGTTCGGCCACTGCCAGTATCCCTACCGCAATCTGGGCCGCCCTACGCAGATCAAGATCAGGCACACCGAGACGAATTTCCGCGTAGAGATTGACTCTCACCTCTGCTTTGAGTCCGATAAGGTCCGCATCCCAGGGGGTTACAGCTTTGGTGTAACTGCTGCGTCAGCCGAGAACCCGGATTCCTTCGAGGTCTTCAAGTTGGTCGTTCTTACCGAGGAGTACCAGGGTGGTAGCAACGATAACAGCTACAACCAATACCAGGAGCAGAGACAGCAACAGCCCATTGGCGGTAGTAGCGAGGGTGGCAACGAGGCCCCGGAGAGACCGCATGTGCGGTACGGCAGACAAGGAATGGTTGTTCCAGGGCAACAGATGCCTGAAGACCCCTTTGACAAGGAGATGCCCGACCAAGAGGCCGACAAGATCGTGTCCTCGAAGGCGCAGTTTGCGGATCTGCACAACCGTCTTCAGAGCGTGAACCATCATCTGTCAACTGTTTTCAGGCAGGTGGCGCAGCACGCTACCATCGGCGAGCAGCGACATGAAGAGCTGTCCATCATGCTGGGCGAGATGAAGGGCTTGCTCACAAAACTGGACAAGATCACTGATCTCGAGCAGCGCCTGTACAGCATGGAGAAGCAGATGAATGCGGTCCGTCAGGAGCTGACTGCACGATTAAAGGACTCGGAAAACTCGATCAAGTACCACGTTAGTGACAAGCATGAGTCGCTGGCCGATCACGTCAAGACCCACGCCGCGCCGGGACACACGAGACTGATCCTGGTCATTGTGGGAAGTCAGTTGCTGTTGGTGGGGGCGTACTTTTACTACAAGCGGAGAAAGTCGACGCCTAAAAAGTATCTCTGACGGATTCCGGATAACGCTGGGGATGTGTGGGAATGACTTTGGATAAGCGATGATGGCATATAAATATAAAGGATTTTTGTATATGTACAAAAGAGGGGTGGGGGGGCTGGAGCTGGATGGCGTTTAAAGCGGATTTTGTATTTTTTTAGTTGTTTATTGTAACGCTCACGGCGGTTGGCATAGTTTCTGGGTACCATCTACTACATCATCACACACCAAGGGAACAGATTATTATGTATTCAGAGGAGCCCATAAAGTCATCAAAAAAATATCAGCATTGATCAACTCCAGATATCCCATTCATCCATCCATCCATCCATCCATCCATCCAGCCCATTGGAAAATCCAAACTGATAAGGGAATTCCCCAGGAAGAAAAAGGGATCATTCCTCAAGTTAAGATAAGATATTGAACTTTGAAGATCAAGATCAGTCTCAGTGATGGCCATTGTTGTTAATGTTAATAAACCTCAACATCTCCTCCTCCCCCTTGGGGGCAGTCGTCAGATTCTCGTAACCGGCATCCGTGACGAGGATGCAATCCTCTATGCGGACGCCGCCGACGTCCCAGTATCTCGCGAGCGTGCCCTTGTTGATGTGGGGCGCGTGGAGCGGGTTATCGAGGAAGAAAGCTTGGAGGTACTCCTTGCAAAAGTAACTATAACACCACACGTTAGCACCCACCCCAACAAACACAGTGAGGAAGGAGGGGACTTACAGCCCAGGCTCAACAGTGACAACCATATTCCTCTCGAGCTTTTGCCTGCCATGATACGGCGGGGGCTCCACTGCCGCACCCGCTGTTGCCAGTGCCATATGTTCTCTGTACAACGAAGCGAGGTGTGCAGACCCGATGAACTCCCTCTTCTTCACATTACCCCCCTTATTAGCTCCTCTGCTCCCCTGACCCACGTTATAATCCAAAATCAACCTCTCTTTCCCACTCACGTCATGGACCTCCAGTCCCACATGATGGCCCAACCCGTGCGGGAAGAAGGCAGCCACTGTACCCTTTTGCATCATCTCTTCCACGCTTCCATCCTGCAGGATCCCAAGCTTCAGGAGTTCCTTGGTAGCCACCCGGCACGCATGCAGATGCAAGGTGTAGTAGACCACCCCGGGTTTGATCATGTGGATGCACTCCTCCTGCATCTGCTGGACAATCTTGTAGATTTGCTTCGCCTCGCGGGAGAACTTGCCCGAGATGGGGAAGGTCCGGGTGATGTCGGACGCATAACAGTTCCACTCCGCGCCCGCATCTAGACACACGAGCTGCCGACCGGCAAGAGACTCGTTGTTGGCGTCGTAGTGGAGGGTAGATGCGTTGGGACCAGATCCGGCGATGACGGGATACGCCTGCCTGCTGGCACCCTGCGCGAGGCAGGACGCCATGAAGATGGCTTCAATCTCCCGCTCGTTGG
Organism: Diplogelasinospora grovesii; assembly: GCA_033297225.1. NCBI lineage: Eukaryota > Fungi > Ascomycota > Sordariomycetes > Sordariales > Diplogelasinosporaceae > Diplogelasinospora > Diplogelasinospora grovesii. Next base: position 10,501 of record MU853831.1, on the reverse strand, counting down.
TCAGCTTCTTTAGACGGGACAGGACTGCTTTGTGAGCGGCGCTCTACACACACACATGTTAGCATCCTGTTTTCCAACCGAGCCGCACAAAAACACAATGTGAAAGGGGGGGAGCGCTTATTGCTTACCGAAACAGCATTAGCCCGTCGAATCATGGAAACCTCGTAGTTACTTTTCACGACTCGAGCGGCATCCATCGCGGGCTTTAGCTTCGAGGTATCGATCGTGATGGTGCCCTTCACCCTCCTCTCCCCACCACCACCACCACCAACTCCAGAGCTGCTCTCGCCCATCCGCCATCTACTCCCATTCGGCCCTGCCACGTACATTCCTCCCATCCCACTGTTGGAGTCCCCCCACCACCCGGTGGTAACCCCAGAATTATTATTTCCCCCCGTCCCCATTCCTCCCATTCCCTCCCCTAATAACCCCATATTCGACATACCCAACATATTCCCCACCCCCAGCCCCACTCCCCCGTTCACCGTTAAGCCTCCCTGGATTATACACCGCCCGTTCTCGAACCTCGGCGCCTGGTCCTCATGGAGTACATACAGTGTCTGCCCGGAGCCGGCAACCGCCACGTACAGATACTTGGCCAGCCCCTTGATGTACCGCACATCGTCCACATCGACCTTCTCCTTGACCTCCCCGAGAGTCGGGGTACGTCCGTACCAGAGGACGGTCCTGGGGTCGGTGCACGGGATCCACAGGATCAACTGGTCACTCCGGAGGTCATACGTGACCGCGCAGCCGGGGATATTCACGCCAGAGAGGTAATAAAAGTACCGACGCTGGCGGAAGGCGGGGCCCATGTCACTGTCCTCATATGCATGCTCATCCTGCCCGGGGAGGAAGATGAGGCCGGATGTTACGGGACGAACACCAACACCACCAACACCCGTGCTGCCGGAGAGGAGGGAGAGCTCGCGGGAGACGGTTTGGGCGTGATGTTTTGCTGTTTCACGTTGGCATCATCATACATATGAGTGTTCGGGGGTGTGGTGGGTTTTGCATGCATGTTGTTGGGGGGGATATTAGTGTATAATACAGTGTAGTTAGGTTAGCGTGAAGGATGGAAAACCGGGGGGTGAGTATGGTGAGTGAGCACCGGGGGGTGTTGAAATGAAGTGTAGCAAACATAACAGAGAGGTAGGTACCTGGATATCTCCCCAACTTCTCGCCCATCAACCACTCTTCATGTTTCTTCTTCCTTGCCATCCACTCATCGCTGTGCTCCTGCTCCTGCTTCGGTGAGTACTCTGGCGGAGATTTCGGTATTGCCTTGACTTGGATTGACCTTGAAGTATAGTACTATCAGTCATTGTTCGGTGGGCGGTGAGCCCCGCTTCTGAATGAGAGACAGGTGTGCTTGTGCTTACAGAGCATCGAATTCGTCAACGACGATTAGATCGTGCTCGACTTCCATCTTCCTCTTCCTTCTTCTCTTCTCTTCTTTCGGTTATGTATGTTATATGTATGTTACAGGTGGAAGGTGGTTGAGGGACGGTCGTTTAGACGGCTGATTGAAGAGTGCGCGAGAGTGGTGAGTGGTGTGGTGCTGGCGGCATGTGATGCCGAGACGGGAGCTTATCGTAAGCTAGCTACGGTACTCAGCTGGCTTGTTGAGAGCAGGGGGTAGGTTCTTATCGTAGCTGTCTGCCCAGGGTAGCTGTGCAAGCTGTGTCTAGGTGTCCGGTTTCGTCAGCCGTATGTTGCATGCAGATGGAAAGTTGGACAAAGGATGTTTGCTGAAATTTGAAGCACAAAACCAAACCAAAAATTCCAGATATAAATAGTAAGGATTGACATGTGAATATGAGATCAGTGAAACCGTTGAAAAAAGACGAACGGAAACGGTCGGATTTTGTATAGTGTACTGATGATAAGCTTCGTCCATCGGATCCTCTGGTAGTGGGATGCACTAACAATTTGACGCCCCATTCGAGGAAGGTGTCGCACAATAACGGCTTTGGAACCACGCGACACTGCGACACTGCGACACTGCACGCCCTGTGCGCGCCCTCCGTCGTACACAGACGGTGCTGTGGTTTGCACTGTGGCGCCCGTCAGATCTGCAGGAGATGCCGATGCATTGCGATTTTTCGGTGTGCGCGCCTTTCAATCAGCATTGTGCGAGTCGAGCTGCGAGTCAGCATAGGTTAGTCGCTGTATCGAAAAATGAGTGCCCATTTAGTCTTCGTATTTCACGGTTTAATGCTCCCATTTTTGCCCTCTCTCATCACCATACCACCCCCTCAGCGCCTATATATAAGACTGAAAATAAAAGAATGCAACTGATCTATATACACCTCCAAATCCAATGAACTCAACGATCGTAAAGCGGTCGGGGTATCATCAACTGTCATCATCAACTACATTTTTCTTCCTTTGCAGGTTTTTTCCCATCCTCAACAAGTCATGGGGCCATGAATCGCTCGCTCCTTGCCCCCCGACGCCAGTGACATAACAGTCATGACCCGTCCATCATCTCTGTTTTAAAGTGGAAAAATCCGGTTTTGGGAAAAAACTAGACGCCAACGCCTGTCCAGTACACTCCTGATAGAGTTACACACATACCTGACCCGAGGCAATACATGCAGCAACACATGCAGAGTGTCATCGAAATGTAGTGTTAGTACCAAGGATATCTCCCCAATCCACCACCATCCCTCCTCCAGCGCCAGCCCGGAAGGTAGGGTCGCCGGCAGCGAGCATCTCTTCTATTTCCCTGTTGTGCTGTAACCTTTGTTGTTGTTGTTGCTGTTGCTGTTGCGCAAGCTGCTGCTGCTGCTGCTGTGATTGTTGGCGTCCACGTTGCTGAAGTGTAGCCATGTTGGCCGCGTTACCGTACATCTGGCTCGTCATGTCCAGGTCCAACCCGTGCTGATGTGCAGCTTGTTGTTGTTGCTGTAAGAGATATGACGGAATAGGACCTAAAAGCTGGCCTTCAATATCATCGTATATGCCCCCGGTCGGCATGAAAAACTGCATCGCGTCCTGTTGCTGTTGCTGCTGCTGTTGCCGGTTTGCAGCTGACATTTGTCTCGCCCGCGCCTGTTGTTGTGACTGGTGTTGTTGCTGCCGTGGACTACCCGGCAGGTCCATTAAGGGTTGATGGTTCGGGTACGCGAATGGATCGCCCGAGGAAAACATCATACTAGCATCCAGCGGATACACGCCACCGCTTCCAAAGGCCTGCGAACGGTGTTGTCTGTGGCTGGCAGACGTCCCTGGCGTGCTGCCTGCCTCTGAACTGGTTGCTGTCATGGACATATCCAACGGCAAAAGGTCGTGAAGAGGATTGCCAAAGTCCTGCCCCGTCATTCCATCTTGTTGCTGCAATCCCAAAGCGTCGAGCGATGTCCGGTGTTGAAGCCTGCCCGGCCCTACTGTTTCTCGCCTAACCGGAACACCGTTCTGTTGGTGAGGACGAATGATCTCATCGGACCGTCGCTGCGGCAATCCGGCAGGAGCAGAAGCCGGCTGCAGGGGCACTTGTATCTTTGCTCCTGGCGCAGGAGCTGACCTCTTCTTGGTCGGCTGCGGTGGTCGAGCCTTGGCCATCTTCAGACGTTCTGGTAACTTTTCGAACAGAGACTGCAATCGTTAGACCCGCTCTCCACTGAACATATTTTTGAGAAAACCTACATTGAGTGCATTGGTGACGCGGTCTGCAGCTAAGCTCCTCTGCGCTAGAGTTGCAATGACGTCCCTGCCAGCCCTCGCATCTGCCAAGATCTCCATGGACCCTGGTTTATCCGGGTTCTCGAGAGCGTAAAACACGAGCGACAAAATGGCAAAGAACTCGGTGTACAAGATGAACCAGTACGGCCCAATCAAGACAGCCTGCTTCTGTATCTCTATGCCGATGTGGACGATGTTCCGAGACACGCTGATGCCCGCTGCGGCGCAGGCATAGTACCGCTCGTCGATGGTTTTGCCTGCCGTCAATCGGGGCGAAACGTAATGGAGGAACGGTCTGTAGAGCATCATTTGGACGTGCGCATACCCAAACCGGAGCAGGGTGCGAGTCCTACCCGTCACACACATTATACGTTAGCGCGGTTGTTGTAGAGAGAATATGCATGTTCGGCTGGGAAGCTGTGATATGGTACGGAACAGGGTTGTCGCATGATGCAGTGGACAAGGGGGCTAACGCACCGGATAACCTCAATAGGGCCTTCCGGACTCGGCCGCCAGTATATCGGTAGCTGCTCGTACCACTCGTGGAGTTCCCGCTCGATCTCCTTGATGCGCGCATAGCTGATCATGTACGTGGCATTTGGACGCCCCCCATTCATCACACATTCCTCGACTCCCTTCAGCGGGTATATGTGCTTGACCACCTTCGCCAACATGGCCATGAGCCTGCTGTGCGCGTTGAAGGCTTGGAAGAACGAGGGAGTTCCCGGCGGAGGTGTCAGGATCGCCTCCTGGGTGATGTACTCGTCGTCAACCTCTGTCGGCCGGGGCTGGTCGACATCCTCGTCGCGCAGCAGCATCGGGAACCCAAGGATGGCCGACACGTAGATATCCATCTGCCGAACCACATGGAACACCCGTCGCCTCGTCTGGTCCTCTATAGGCGTGATGCTTACGTGCGGCAGGTGTCTGTGAAGACCCATGCGCAGCGAAGAGCGAAGCGCAATTCCTATAAATGCGTAGCAGCCGCTTATGTGGGAGGTCGCTTGGAGAAAGAGGATCATGAATATGAGCCCCTGCAGGGAAATCATGTCGCGGCATTCCGCAATGTCTTGCAATATTAGCCTGGCAGAAGCGTAGTATTTGATCCTGAGAGTAGCAGTGTCAGCAAACCAAGGTTTTGGGTTTTACCTCTGAAAGACGGGCGATGCGTACCCTTCATCCATTGCCGCCTTGTAACTAATAGGGGGGCTTGACGGGTCGTCTTCAGAGATGTTGTACATGCAACCGAGCGCCATGACCGAGTACAAGAGGCCCAGAAACCTGTGCTCGGCATTTCCCCACGAATCCTGTGGCTGTTCGTACAGCTTCTCCAGCATCTCATAGAACGAAGGCTCGTGCACGACTCGGAGAAGGCAGGTGGCGCAGCTGAGAGAATAGTAGCAGAGCTCGCGGACCTTTTCCTTGGGCGGAAGGTCGTAGATGTTCGGAAGGGCAGAAACATCCCACGGCGAGCTCGCATTTGATCTGGGCGAATCGAGGCTGAACATGCCTGCTGGACGAGATGGCCGTGGGAGAAAGGGGATGCGGTAGTCGTTCCCGAGCAGGCCCTGAAAGTGCTCCTTCATCCTCCTCAGAAAGACAGCCCCAGACGAGATGCCGTGGAAGTCCCATTCGCCCCCTTCATTCAGGTCAAGCTGGCCTATTGTCTCAATCATGGACATGATCTGTGCATCTGGATTTTCATGCTGCTGCTGCTCTTGGTTCCTGGCTGCTTCCCGCTTAGGCTTCATTGCCTGCGCTCTTGCTCGCTCTCTGTTGCGGAATTCTTGCTGCACTGTCGGGTCAAGATTCCGGTCTTCCAGATCAATCCCCGGCATATACTCGCGCAACAGGGCTTCGGCGCGTTGTAGCCTGGCCTCTAGCGCTTCGACGTATTGCGGCGCTGGGTTTCTACGACGGTTAGAAGGCTTATCGTAAGTGCACTCTAAAACAGCGGGTTAGCAACGGTGGATTGGGTCGCGTGATGCAGATTATATGGGTTTGGGGCGATGCTAAAGAAAGATGGTTTGTGTTACCATAGCTATAGACGGAGCAATGTGTGCATGGTTGTTTGCCGTCACACTTAATCTTTTTCCTACGGCATTCGTCGCATGCTCTGGTCACTCTTCTTCTTTTTTGAACCGGCATCCTGTGGCCACCGTCACCGGCGGTAGAAGCATCGTGCGCCGACGATGCTCCATCGTGAGGGCCCTCGGACTCTGATTTGATCGGACCTTGTCCCGCTGACGACGACTTGACACTTTCCGACGGCGACGGGTTGTCATGCGGTGACGAGTCCACCGACTCGTCGTCCGACATGTCGGGCGAGTTGTCAAACCCGACTGCGCCTGGCGCAATCTTGTCGTTCGTGCTGGTGCTGCTGGCCCTGGAAGCCTTCGATTGCTGTTGGGACGGAGGTTGAGCTTGGCGAGTCGTAGAATCCATGTCCTCGCCGATCCTCGGCTCTCTCAAAATCCCTTTCACCGTCTACCTAGGTGTGCGGCCGCTGTTACGTTCTCTCTCTCCGTCAAGATCCTCGCCCGTCTCAATAGTGTTTAGGTCTGATCGGCATTGCTCAAGGGAAGAGCGACGCGTTTACAAAGCCCTACAAGGAGCCGCATCTATCCCCACAGCGAAGAGGTGATCGCCGCCAAAAGCGGGAGGGGCAAACTCGAACACAAAATCGGCGGAGCCCAGGATAGTTGTAGAAAAGAGTTGAGATGCTTGCCCATACACCTTACAAGGGTATACAAGTTCTACCGGGGGCAACAAGGGCTTGTCGTTCGTTCATTGAGGGGACAGCCGTCCAGATATGCTTCAGTTTGTCCACTGGGACCTGGGACGTTGCTCCGCTGCATGCACGTGTAGAATCACTGTGAGGAAAGGAGCGGGTGAGGGCAGGAAGCTGGCGAGGTGCCGTGTGGCGCCCAGGGTCTCGAGAAAGGCAAGAGCACTAGCCAGGGAGGTGTGTCCCGGTGCCGATTCGGTCATTCGCCGCAAAGACCAAGTGGATGCGCCGCGTGGAGGTGGAGGTGGAGGTGGAAACACCCGTTGCTGGCACCACAAGACGAAAGAAGCAATACCAGAAAACCAGAACAAAGACAAAGCACAAATTGGTCATCTGGAGACCAATAGACAAGGGAAATAAACTCTAGATTGGTAGGGCCGTTCGGCTGATTGGGTCGGATTCGACTCCAGAGCCCTTAGGTAAGCCGCGAACGCTCCGATGTGATTAGATGAAGGGTTTTTGAAGGTGGTGGGGAACATTGAGATATGATGAGGTCAACGCTAGTAAGCAATAACTCCCTGAATAACTCCGGCGGCGGCGACGGGAGCCTGGCTCCGCAGTGCTGGGTCCCGTCGAAACCCTAAAGAAACGGCGCTGGGAGAGCTTTCGGTCACTAGACTGCCACCCCGCCCAAAAAAAAAAGCGCACTGACAAAAGATCAAGATTTGGCCTCGATTTATTGAGCCGCATCATGTATGCAAAACAAAAAAAAAGCATCAGAGTATAAGAGACACATGAAAACAACATACTAGAATTTTGTCTGATTTTTAGACGCTGTCTGTAGCTTGTAATCTGCGCCTGAATTATTGCAGCTACAGTGTCGAAATGTCCTTCACGGTGGCACAGATCACTTTGTGAGTGCGCTTTTTTTTTTGGGCGGGGTGACTGCTAACTAGTGTCTTGGACATGTTCTCTCCAGCCCTCTCAATATGCTACATTGGATGTTGGCTGTGAGGGGTGAGGGGTCCTCAAGGCTAAGGCTCTCAATTTAACGAGGGCGACGTAAGACGATGCAAACTAGGAAAGGGCGGGATGGCGGGGGAGAACAAGTGGCTTTGGATCAATACGATGCTCTGCATGTGCGGGTATTGTCAAAATCCCATGCCTCGCGGGCTCAGGAATGCAATGCTCTGTCGTCAACAGCTCCCACACCCAACTCCTCCCTTGATAGTGGATCCCCACACTTGTGTGTCCTTCCCGGGACTCCGTAGTACTATAGCTCTCTATTGCATTCGATGTCGGCGCTCTGCTCGAAATGTCGCAGAAGTCCTGACCTGTGATTCATGTAATCATTACCTTATTCAAGGAGGTCGACAAGGTAGCTGCCCTTTAACGGCCCCAATCTGATAAGCCCCAACCTCGCGCCTCGCGCTCCAAACGCGGCTTATTCCCGACTGGGCACCGATATGTGAGCGCTAGTGAAGGAAGCGACAAGGGGTCAACAAGGAAGGCGGACTGGGATTCAATGATGCTGGGAAAAAAAGGTTAAAGAATGGCAGCCTATAGGCGTTGCTTCCCAACCGTGCCCGCTGGGATTCGGCCCTCTTTGAATGCAGGAGAACGAGTCGTGAGTAGGGTAGTGAACCGTATTCGTGACTTTTGCCCCGTACGGAGTACGAGGTCCACAACCAAGAATTCAAGGAACAGGTATGGTCAGGTGTGGTTCAGCTGCTGTTAGATCAGCGCTTGAGGACTGTATTGATTGTGATATGTGGGAAGCCTTCTTATCTGGCTGCCCGCAATTGGACAGCGCGGTAAGACAGCACGGGGAGACGGGCACGGCGAGCCATCGGGTGTAAAGCTGGGCTTATCGACAAGTCTGTGCCCTATTGACGCCCTGTTGTATGATATTGGAGAAGCCAACTCGAAGTTGAGGGTTTCTCTCTCGGCCGAGCTTCACGGCTAGCTTTTCCGCGGGGAGGGGTCCTTGGATAGATCTTCGCATTCCGTGTCAGGCCTCCGCCGAAAGGGATGAGACGCAGGAAGGCTATCATTATCAGGCAATTATTGGTGATTATAATTGACTTGATTGGGTGCAAGTTAATCACTTTGTATACGGAACGTGCAGTTGCGGTGCAGTTTTTGTGTGTGTGAAAGGTCAAGCATGGTCAGGTAGCATCGGAATAGGAAGTGGGAGTGCGTGCCCAGGACGCCAAGAAACAGGAACAATTCGACATCCCAAAAATATGGGGAAGGCAGGGTTCGCAAGGATGGTGCCGACTAAGGATGCGCGAACAGGGGGGAAAGGGATGTGCTTTACGGGTGCACTAAAAGGCTTGGCTGACGTCGTCAGGGCTCGTCAGGGCTCCCGTGCATTCTTAAACTTTTTGTAGCAAATGGAAGTCAGAGCGGTGCGGCACAGGCACGCAACGGCCATGCCTCCACTCATTTTCAGCCCACGCCCAGTGACTGCTACCGTACTGTGACAGGTTGGTGTCTAGAAAAGGCAATCAATCACAACACAAGCGTGACAAAACCTCCTGGCACCTGGATATTTCCCATCTGCAAAATAGAGGGGCTGGAAAGTTCCCGATACAAACGTTGCTACTGTCGCCGTTGCATCCCCAATTACCTAAAGTCAGCCCCTTCAGCCCTTACACAAGGTTTAGGTACATACATGCTGCATATACATACATGGCCGCATACGCAAGGGCTCTCCGAGTGAAATCCGAATCCGATGAGCACGCGATTGGCTGTTATTATCCTAAACTTATTTGTTGCCAAGCGTGCCAAGCTACCAGTCTTAACCACCCTGGATTGGGCGAACCCACACCGCAGCAAGCCAAGATATTGAGGGAAAAGACGGCACGAGATAGTAGGGGACCTGGGAAAGTTCGTCTCGATATTACAATTGCATCTTTCACAGGCAGCGCATTAGTGAACGCCCTCCGTTCCCGGGAGACACGCCGAACGAATAATATGAGGTTGGATTGTCATATGGGTGACTCATGGGATGGCACCCTCTTCGCGCTTTACAAACTGCAGCAAACTGCAGCATGATCAGCATGACTTTTCTCGAAGCATTTATTCTGCGGGTACTGACGCCTGTCATGTAACGTTCGGTGCATACTTGCTGCTAGCAACATTTGCACAACAATAGCCGCAGATCAAAAGCCAGCGGACCAGAAAGCCAGATGGCTCCAGTTGGCTCCGTATGCTCTGCCAACTCTACATAGTATCTTGCCAGCGCCTCTCCCAGACTGCAGAGCAATGCACAAGAATCTGCGGTTCCGGGTTCAGTCCATGCATGCGGGATCACCGCGATGAGTGAGGGACCGTCGTTCCCCTTGGGCTTCGCACCTTCTCACCAGATATCAGACATGTCGGCGAACTTGGCGTGCTCAGAACAGGGTTCCTCTATCGGCTTGCCCATACACGTGTCCACTAATGCAGGCCGCCGTCAGAGAAACACACTCAAGTATGGGCTAAGAAGAATGGAATAGAACGGGCTCTCGCGCTGCTCACCACTCCTGGTCTTACGCGTATCTGCCAGCAACGTACTGGACCAACAACGTTCAAGAATTTGCAAACACGCAAAGTTCTACATGGCAAGAGGAAGTCTGCATGGCACCAAGACCACGAAGACTGCCAATGGGAAGCTATACGGCATCGAGCTGATAATTGCGTCGTGAACACACCAATTATTGCACACATAAGACTCGATTCCATCACCGTCTCCGCGGCGCAGAAGAGGATGAAGTCCTTTTGGCACTATAGACGCTCCACCTACCTTAGCTCCCGACCTATGTTGATCATTGCCTCGATAGAACACACACATTGGCACCCAAATCGAAGATGAATGCATACCCTATCTTCCCGAAAGAACCTCTGGGAAGGACCCCGACAAGACACTGGCAGCTCCACACCTGACTCCCTTGGCAGCAAATGTCTCCCTAAACCGTACATGAGCGGTGCATATCACCCGATACCGCCACCCCGGCCAAAAAAAAAAGCGCACCGCAAAAACCTGATTTCCCCACCCACACCATACAACTACCACACCTTTCATCATCAATACTACTGCTT
>MU853830.1:0-173261 GCA_033297225.1 Diplogelasinospora grovesii | reverse complement strand
GACTGGGAGGATTGGAACGACGAGTTCAAATCAAAGGCAGACGCATCCCAACTGTGGGATAAGATCAACCCCGAAACCTACGACCAAGAGGAATTCCTCACCAAGCCTTAGAGACCACAGGTAGGCGCATACGAAACGAGGAAGGAACTCGGACCACCGAACGAACCACAGAGCATTGCAGAGCTCTCGTCTAAAGGACGAGCAAACTACTAAGTGGCGCTCTCGCTCTATAAACAAGACCAAGCCGACTACGATAAAGAGACCGACAGGATTAAAGCCCTTAAGAACTGGGTTACGATAACAATCAGCTCACATCTCGTTAAAACCTTATGTCTTACCGGAACCAGTATTAAAGAATGGTATAACAGCCTGAAGCTTTAAGTGGGAAGGACGGAAGCAGAAGAAAGGATGTTTGCTCGAAGCAACTATTAACAAGCAGTCAGACCGCTTACAAAGCTGCCTCGCGATATGAGCAAGTGGATTCTGGAATGAGAGCAAACGTTCTGTAAAGCAAGGCAGAATGCTGTGCCTGAGGTCTAGAACACGGAAGACTAGTTTAACGACTTTAAAAAGGCGATCAAAGGATCAGACCTAGAGTGGAAGTACTGGATCCAGGCTTTCAACATGACACACCGCATGAAGATCGAAAGAGGCACTCTCAACTACCGCGAACTCACCAACGCAGTCAACAGGCAGTTGCTCACCATAAATAACAACAACAAGACCAAACCCGAAGTTGGAAAAGGCTCCTTCCACAATCGCCAGCGACAAGACGATGAGAGCGAGGGAGAAGATTATAAAAAGAAGAGAAGCAACAAAAGGAAGCATTCACCAGGCGAGAAGTCTAGGGATAAGCTTAAGTGCAGTACGTGCAAGCTACCTTACTACATGCTAGAAAGGTGCTACTACGTGTTCCTTAAGCTGGCTTTAAACTGGTTTAAACCCTTCGAAAGGATATAAGAACAGGCAGACAAGGCCCTTAAGGAGGATGAAAAGCTAAAGAAGGAGATTAAGGAGCTAAGGAAACAGAAGAAAATAAAGAAAGAGGATTTAATAACTAACGATTCGAGGCAGAAGGAGCACTCTCTAAAGCGCTCTTAACTGCTTAAGAGGATAGCAGAGATTAAGGCAAGCTTTCTAATTATAAAGGGAGCAGCGTTCATAACCTAATCTTATCCTCTTATACACTCGGCAATACTTAACTTTAGATTCACCCTTTATATTTTCAACTAAATAAGCTGCTTCCTAAAGTTTAAAAGAGCGGTGCTAAGTAACTACATTTAAGTAAGCGACTATTAAATACCGATTTAAGGATATAACGAAGTGGATATTAAGATTTAAACACTAGCCGGAAAAGAACGACTTTTACGCTTATACGACGTGGCGTACTGCGAAGAAATTACTTATAACTTAGTTTCCTTATGAAAGCTACGTAAAAGAGGGTTTTATTAAGATAACAGATTAAATCCTACGCTCTTAAAATGATCAGACGGATTAATCTTATGCACCTTAACTAAACAACACGGCTAATTCGTAATAAAGTACATCTTAAAAGACGTTAATAGAGCGACCTTTTATGCACGTAGGAACTAATTCAACACATAGACTAAGAGAAGGCTTATAAGAGCAGATGCGCTTAAATAGCACCTCCGTCTTAATCACTTAGGTTTAAGAGCTCTCGAGCACCTTATTAATAGTTCTTAAGGGGTGCGAATTAAGGGCATTATAATGGCAGAATGTAACGTATGCACATAAAGAAAAATGAAGCGTCAGATAAGGCATTACCTTAAGGAGCTGCGCGAGGGAGCAGGAGAAAGACTGACAATCGATTTCCACGACTACGAAGAAGATTAGGAAGGCTATTTTAGCTAAATGCTAATAACATATCGTATAACTAGCTATATATAGGATTTTTACTTAAAAGATTAAACCGCGGCATTAATTATCACCGCGTTAAAAATCCTATTAAGCTTACTGGAACGTTAATATAGGATTAAAGTTAAAGTTATTAAATGAGATAATAAAATAGTTATTATTAAACTTAAAGTAAAACACTTTATTAAGCTTTAAAGCATTAGAATCGAGCCTTTACCTCTTAATACGCAGGCGTTAAATAGCGGCGCTAAATGCTTAAAGGGTGTAGTAATAAATAAGATACACTTAATGAGAGTAAGAGTAAAGCTCTTAAGCTAACTTTAAAGAGAGATATTAAGAACTGCAGTATATTTATTAAATCGTACGTTAAGATATAAGAATGGATGGAAAACTCTATTCGAAAGCTTTCACTTAAAGGATAAAGAGTAAAGGAAGCTATCTTAAGCTTACTTATAAACATTTAGCTATAAAGCTTACGCCTTTATTACGGAAGCTGTAAAGCGGGAAAACCGTAAATAACGTATGAATCTTAAGGCCTGGATTAGTTATTTAATTAGTTATAATTCGACGAATGTTTACCGTATCTGGAACTTAGCGCTTAATAAGGTCGTGGTTATAAGAGACGTAATTATCGATGAGAAAAGCTTCTTTAACGGGAATCTTTAAAAAATGCGAGACGATATTCGGCAAGTCGATTTAAAAGCCTTAATTAAATAACTTTAATAGAACGGAGAGTAAGAAAACTAAGATAAGTAAGTCTAACCGTTAAAGGAAGATTTTTAAGAAGTAAGAGACTTAAAGGACTTTATAAAAAGCGAATTTAAGGCGTAAGAAGTAATTAAGAATATTAATGCTAAACTGTAAGAAGCAGTTAATTAAGGCTTTAAGGATCAGTTAAGGTTAAAAGAGTATATAAAGGCTAAATTTAAGCTTCTTCTTACTCCACTACCCTTACTACTAGTAATAATGCTAATAGCTATAATAACCTCGTTAAAGAAGCTACCCTTTTTAAACCTTAAAGGACGCTTTATAGAAAAGAAAGAAGCAGTGAATTAATTAAAGCGGGAAGAAGGGAAATAAACTTTAATGCCTTAATTAAGCGTAAGCTAATTAAAGTTATAAGAAAAGATAATACTTTAATTAAGCCGTAACGCAGGCTAATTAAGGTTAAAGGTTCTTAACAGTAATGTTAAGAGGATATAGTTAAGCGTAAGCTAATTAAAGTTAAGAAAAGGCATTAAAAGCTAACTAAGCGTAAGTTAAATAAGGTTAAAGCATACCTTAGCTGCTTTAAAGATATACTACATAGAATGCTAGCAAGGCGCCTTCTTTATAAGGACCCGAGTAAGAAAGGTAATAGATATTAAGAAAAGGATCCTTATAAAAGCTATCGTGGAAAGGTTATTAAGGAAGCCTCGGTCATTATATCGTAAGGATCTCCCCCCTCCTTTAAAGAGCTATAAAGAGCTTAAGAATCACCCTTTAAGAAGATTATTTAAAGAAGCAGAGAAAGTACATTTATAAAGCTATAAGGATATAAAGTCTTAAGTGGAAATTAGGTTTAAAGACTTAAGCACTAAAGGACAGAAGATCTTAAATTATAAGTAAGTATACGTGTATAAATTTAATAAGCATAATAGGTTCGATAAAGCTAAGGTAAGGCTCGTTATAAGAGGTAACTAGCAGCTTCTCGACCCTTACGTAAGCAGTTACGTAACGACCCTAATAGGAAGGTCCTTTCGAATGCTAATCGCTATTACCGCCCGATACGATCTCGAGCTACTGTAATACGACGTAATAAATGCGTTCGTGAACGTAAAGCTCGACGAAGAGGTATTTATAAAGATGCCTCCCGGCCATCGAAAGGCTGGAACAATACTTAGGTTAAGGAAGGCGCTATATAGTCTGCGGCGCTCACCACTACTTTAACAGCGATCCCTTACCTAAACCCTACGCAAACTCGGTTTCTAACTAATACCATATAAACCTTATTGCTTTATTAAGGATAGAGTGCTCCTTTTCTTCTACGTTAATGATATGACCCTAATATTCTATAAGAAAGATCGAGCTAAAGCTCTCTCCCTAATTAAATAACTGAAGTAAAGATATAAGCTCACTGGAGGAAAAGAACTACAGTGGTTCTTAAGCATTAACGTGCTTAAAGACAGAGAAAAGAAGCTTATTTAGCTGTTCTAATCATCTTATATCGAGAAGATTGCTAATCTGGCGCAAACAAAGCAGGCAGCGAGCACCCTAATGGCTAAAGAAGAGCTCCTCCCTTTCGAAGGCTTAGCTAACAAGACCGACATCATCACGTACCTGCGGAAAGTAGGTTCCCTACTGTACGCAGCAGTGATCACACGGCCCGACGTTGCCTTCACTGTTTCGAGGTTAGCCCGCTACGCAACTAATCCTGGACCCGAACATCAGGCCGCGGCAGATAGGGTGCTCCTGTACTTACAGGAAACGAGGTATCTAGCGCTCTAATACGGCGGAGAAAACGATTTCCGAGTCGCTAGTGACGCTTCATTTGCCGATAACACGGTTAATCGAAAAAGCTCTCAAGCCTATGCGATGAAGCTATTTAGAGGGATGATTGGGTGGAGAGCTAACAAACAAGACACGGTTACAACGTTAACAACAGAGGCTGAACTACTGGCCCTGTCATAAGCCGCGAAGGAAGCTCTCTTTATAAGCAGATTGCTCAAGGAACTGGGAGTTGAAATCGACGCGTGCATATGAATAGAGTGTGATAACTCATAAACCATCAGGCTGGTGAACGCAGAGATTGCTACCCTTAAGACTAACTTACGGCACGTGGATATTCATAACCACTGGTTACGCCAGGAAGTCCAGAACGGAAACATCACAGTCTGTTACACTAAAAGCGCCGAGATGATGGCAGATGGAATGACTAAAGCGCTGCTAAAGGGAGCATGGGAAAGCTTCTTGGAGCAGGTGAACTTGAAGGATATCGAAGAAAGGATCACCGAGCAACGGAAAGAAGTCCTTAGCGAAGAAGAAACCGTGGTTGATGAAGACTACGAAGATTGGGAATAGCCTCACATATCTGGTTCAGGCGCGCCCTGTAGGCTCACTTGAGGGGGTGTGTTAAATTGACCGGAGTAAGCAGTGAGGCGCCTAGGAAAAGAAGACCCATCGACTGCGTGGAAGCAGTGGATCTGGCCAATAGGAAGCCATGGAAGCTATGGAAGCCATTAAAGTCATGAAATGGGCGCTCAGCGCAGGAGATAAGGAGCGCTCGGGAGCTAGAGAAGTTTAATTGGCCGATCAGCCTGAAGGCCTACAAAAGTAGATAAATGATGATCCATTAATAGAACAGCTGCTCCGAAGCTCCCTCCTATATAGACTGCGCTGGCCAGCAATTAGTCAGCTAGGAGATAGAACATAAGCAATATACTACTTTAAACCTTAATTAAACGTGTGTAAGTAAGCCGTGACTTCTAACAGCTTTTAAGTAAGAAGTTAAAAACTTATTTTATAATGATAATAATAAAATAGTAAATATAAGAAGTTATATATTATAGCGTTAAAACTATATAAAGAAAGACTAATCCTTAATATAAGCTTATATAAGGCTTAATTATAAAGGTTTAATTTAATAAGTAAAACGTAAGCATATTAATATAATAAGTAATTAGATTAAAGACTTAAAAGTCCTTATATTAATTAATCTATAAAGGTAAGCTTCTTTTACTTAAAAAGCATTTATATATTTTAAGTTTAATTTTAATTAAGTTAACCTTTTTTTTTACTATTTTAGTAAAAGTTTAAGGCGAACTTTTCTTTTAAAAGGGGGATAATATTATAATATTAGCACGTAATTACTTATAACAGCTCGCTTAACTATAATATACTGCTTAAGTTATTACTTTATATATAACTTAAGTACCTTATATAATATAATAATAATTATAACTTCCCTCCCCTTCTTATAAATATTTTTCTTTCTTTCTTTAACTTAAAATCTTATTAATATAATAAACTTAATTATAGCCTCGCTTATAATTAAAGTTATTATTATAATAATAATCTTTTAAAAGTCTTAATTAATCTTATGCTTTCATAATTAGCCTTATAGTATAATTATACTTTATATAATAGTATAAGTTATTATTAACTAAAAGGTATAATCTTTATTATAGTAAATTAGTTAAATATTAAATTATAAATTTTTATAAATTTTTATAAATATTTTATATTATACAGTATATACGTTATAAGGTAAGTAAGGTATTAGGTAAGTAAGGTATATAATAAGTATTAAAGTGGTACTATACTATAAGATAAGTAAGATATATAGTATAAAGTAAGTGTTATATAGAAAAATATAACTTAATATATTTAACACCTTTATACTTTATTATACTGAATTAAGAGAGTGTAAATAACTTTAAAGTGTGTCGATTAACTACACTTTATATGCTAATTAGTATTAGTTTTGCTTACGTATAAGTTATTTTATAGTAAGATGGACTTTATATATAAGCCTATAAATCCTAATCTAAATAAAACTAGAATAAGTAGATAAAGGTGCTTATAATCTGATTAAACGGTGAGTAATAAAGAAGTGTAAATATAACTAAGAATAATTAAGATTATAAGTACTAAATACTAATATCTAGTAATTAATGAGATGAAATTTAAGACTGCTAGCCTTCTTAATTAAATGTAAGCATAAAAGCCCTTATTTATAGTTATGTAGCTAGTAAATATAGTGTGAAAAACTAAAGTAAAAGGTAAAAAAAGAAAAAGGGGGTGGGAAAAAGCTTAGTCCTTAAGTTAATACTTATATACTTATAGTATAAAAGTATTAAATGCTTATAACTTAATTAATTAATTAATAAATAAACTTACGAAAGTGAAAAAAACTTATAAAAAGGATAAAAAGGTAATGTTATAAGTTAAAAGCTTATATAATTAATTTAAACTTAACTTAATATTTTAAGCTTAAATTAAATACTATATATATAATGTTCTTAATCTATTAAGATTAAGATTTTAAAGCCTTAATACTAAGTTAAATAATAGCTTTTTATTAGTTATACTCATTATATATACATCGCGCTTATAAGCTTTATTATATAGCTTCTTTTCTCTTTTTACTTAGTAAATTAATTATAACTTAAAAGTTCTTAATTTTATATTATACTTCTTAAGCCCTTTACATTAAGTATATTATATATATAATATTTAACTTAATATTAAAATATTAAGCTGAGCTTAAATTAATTATATAAGGTTTTAACTTATAATATTATGTTTTTACTCTCTCTTTTAATTTAACTTATTAATTAACTAATTAAATTATAAGCATTTAATACTTTTATACTTTAATAAATGTAAGTATTTATAATAATAAATAATAATTAGTTACTTTAATTTTAAAGTAATTAATTAAATTAATTTTAAAATTATTTATTCGCTTAACTTTTACCAACTCTTTTAAATATAAATATAATATTTTAAAAGTACTTTACACCTTATAAACTATTATTTTTTTACAGCTTTATTAAAAGTACTTATATTAATATATAACTTATATTCTCTTACTTAGAGAGCTACATTAAGACTTAAATTATTATATAATTATATTTAAGCTTTTTAATTATCCTTTAAGTTATAATTATAATAATCATCCTTACTTTTAATATTATGCTCCTTACCTTATGTAAATATTATTAACTTAATTTTAATTTTAATGAATAATTTAATGTATTTTTTAAACTAATAATTAATATTATTATACTTTATATACTTACCTTATTTTCTTTACTTTTACCTTTATTTTTAAACTATTAAAAGCTTAATAATGAACTTTATTAAATTAATATTAATAATTAACGTAATTAAAGTTATAAAAGAAGAAAGAAATATATTACTCTTAAGGTTATATAAGTATGTAAGTAAAGTATTATACTTATTAAGTATATTAAGTTACTTAAATAATCACGTTAAAACTTATTAAAGTAAATTATTAAGTTATTAATCTTTATAAAGTTAAGTTATAACTTTACTTTAATATAATATAACACTATTTTAAAGTATAAAAGGTAAGTATATAAGTAATAAAACTATACTTTTAAGTCCCTTATTATAATATTATTAATATAAAGCTTAAACTTTATTATTAAGACTTAAGTATTTAAATTAATTATAATGTTATTAAACTTATTAAGCTATAAAAAATTATTTATAAGCTTATAAGTTTATTAAAAAAGATGTAAAGCTTAAAGGTAATGATATTATTAGTAAGTTAAATAATTATTAATATAAATTATTAATTACATTCTTTTTAATTTATTTATATAAGTAAATTAATAAGTATAATAAATAACTTAACGTAATAAAGCTTAAAAGTATATATAAAAATAAAGAAAAGATAAAAAAGATGAAAAAAGTAATAAAAGGAAATTATAATTTAAAAACCTACACTTTAATTAAACCTCGCGTAAATAATTTATTTAACTTATAAAGGCATTAAAGAAATTAATAAAAAGGAGATTAATATATAAAAGGCTTAAAAAGTATAATATAAAGTTAAAAACTTTTAAGTTATAAATTAATTTATAAAAGTAAAAGGAAAAAAGGTATATAATAAAAGCTATGCACGTAATTTATATATAATAAGTATAGTTAATAAGAAGTTTTTATATAGCTTAACTCTTAATATGTTAGTTACGTTACATATATAATATTTAATATAAGGTTAAAATATTAAGCTAAGCTTAAATTAATTATATAAGCTTTTAACTTATAATATTATTTATATATTATATTATATAAATTACTTTAAATTATATAAGTTAACTTTTAATAATATTAATTATATTAAAATATAAGTCTTTTAATCATAAAAAATAAGTTGAAAATGATTTTATTATTTTATTAACTTTACTTTTTAAATTTATATATATTATAAGTTTTATAATAATATAAAAAAGCTAAGTTAAATAAAAGTTTAATAAAGCTACTTAAATAAGATTATATACATTATAGTTAAAATATATAAATATAATAGTTATTATTTACGTAAAATTACTTAATATAAATATATTAATAAGTATATATCCTTAAAATAAGTAAATAGTGTAAAAAGAATGTAAAAGTATTATAAAATCTTTTTTTAATACTATTTACTAATAATTAGCCACCTAATTTTAGTAAATATATATTAATGAGTAGATTTACTTTTTTTACCACTATTTTCTACTGAAAACCCCACTCCGGAGCGAGGCAGCGAGCGGAGTACCCTTAATAGTTGCTTGTAAAATTGCTTTCTTAACTTTACTTAAAAAGAGAATTAAAGCACAGACACTGAAGCCATTTTAAGCTATGACATAGTGCGCGTATAAAGTACAGTATAAGTAGGATATACCTTATAACTTAGCCTCTAAGCTTATAATGTAACTTTAGTATCTAGCTGGTTTAGTTAAGCAGTTATTAAGGATATACTGCCTGTGCTTTCTGTACCTCACTTATTGCATAGCGCTGCGAGAGTGACATCATCATCCTTAAAATACTCTAAACCTTAACACGTTAGCTAAATCTAGGGATTGCGCAAGCTATTAATCATGGAGTAGATAGTACTTCGTACAGGAGACGTAAAACCACAAAGCCTTAAAGGGACACTACCGAGACCCCTCTGAAATAGGCTCGCGAATCAGTGGACTTTGTAGCGCGTAAAATAAGGGACGGTTTTCGGAGCCTCTTGGATGGCTAGTATATTTCTCCACCCTACCTTCGAGGTGGCTCGGCTCTCAGCAAAACTTCCTGCTGGGGTCTTGACGCGTCCAGGCCGGACGCGACGAGCAGTCTCACCACCTACGTTCATCTCAGCCACCTTACTCCCCATCTACCCCTAGTTCTAATCTGTTCTGCACGATCAGCAAACTTGCATGTGCAGACGATAAGAAGAACTTATAGCCGCACCTGATTCTAGAAGGGTTCACGGATAACGCCATAAGTATTTCAATTTCTAAGGACACTGAGGTATGCGTTATCATTAAAAGGGCTGCAGATGACCTCAGAGACGCCTAACGAATATTAATAATGAAAGATCTCATTGTACAGGATTCTAACGAGTATATATTTCTGGGACTGAGTTATAACTGCTTAAGGAACATTTTAGTTATGATCTTATGAACACATTTATTTCTAAGATGACGTTTAAGATGTGGAAGCAGATGTAATCTATAAAGCTTGGAAAATATATCGGAAGGGTACAGATGATTTAATCCTATAGAACGTATAGATAGATGAAGGAAGTGATACTACGGCCTGACTTAATAATTTGTAATTCTGCATCCTTATGCCTCGCGCCACTACCTATTTAACTGATTTCTTTTTCTCGCGCGCGGCAGGAAATCATTATTAATTATATCCGCTCTCTGCTTAGCCCTGTCCTCTTTTAAGCGAAACTGCGCTTCATCCTTAGACCTAAGCCTCTTTAGCGAGTTAAAAGGTCGCTTGCGTCATTTGGTCTTCTAACCGGACTTAATACCTTCACTCTGCCCACGTTCTCTTATCCTTTACATGTCCTTTGCCTGACCTAACAGCTCTGTAAGCCTCCCGTATGATATATAAAAGTCTCTCGATTCTAGCCCTTTGCAAAGCTCGTCTGTAGTGAAATCACTTAGCGTCAGTCGAATGCTCTATGCTTTATTTAGAGGCTCGCCCGTTGGGGATCGAAATGGCTGCACTCGTTAGCTTGGTCTCTACGAAGCACTATGCTATATACACCTGGTATATGATCTCCTACTCCACATCCAATATATCTAGCTCTTCTCCCTCTTCCCGTACAAACTTTAGCCGCCATAACGATATTGTCGACGATGTAAAGCCGTAATTAATGTCAATACTAATTACAACCTTAATATCACCGTTGGAACACTAAATATAGTCCTAAGCTAACTTATTTAGGTCTTTCCCATCCTAAGAATACGAGACCTCGAGCACCACCCCGGGATATGCAGCTTCTCGATATTGAAATTAGGCATCCAGCTGGCGCTGTAACGTAGCGCTTAATGGCCCCGGCTCCCCTTCCGCCACATCCTCTCTTAAGAAGATGCGAGACGAGCTCCCATTCATGATCCGGTTCGCAAATTAGCCTGCTTCGTTAGGCGGCTCACTAAGAGCCTTAAGCTTCTCGTGTATCTCGTTCGCGATAGCGGTGGAGAAGAAGTTATGAACCGGGGTAGGCATACGTATATAGAGGAGTTCGGATCTTGGATCATAATCGAAGCTGCAGCGGATCAGACTAGCAATCCTATCCCTTATAAAGTGACTTACCGCAATTTGTCTTAGGTGTATGGACTAAGCACTGGATGGTTCTTTAGGGATTTCGTGAGCTGGTCATATTCCTAAGGTCGTAGCTGAATCGGCGCCCTTTCGGTGTGGAAGCCAACGCGGCAGTCATCGAGCGTGTTCAGCACGGCCCTTAGATTGAAGCCCGACGGTCGTCGCTCGGATGATGCTGGAGGAGTCAAGGGCAATATGCTGCTCTTCTCTGGCGGCGTCCTTGTATCAGGATCCAACTCGCCTCGTCTGATGGGATCGCTGGGCACCGAGATTGGGTTGGCCATGCTGAACGATTCTCGGTGCGGAGTCGGGAGACAGTCCTGCAGCAAGTCGTTTAGCTCGTTGCTGCCTAGCCTGGCCCGGCGAAATGTAGATCCGGTCAGATCGGGCAGCCAGTCGTGCCACGGAATTGGGCCAGCCCTGATCGCTTGCTCGGTGTCTGGTGTTGCGCCCGCCTAGAATTGATAGTGTTTGTTTGCTTGCCGGCGCGAGTGGTCTACTGTGTAAACATGCCCCGCGCTGGTAGGGACGGTAACGGGCCAAGTTGGAAGGTGGGGCAGAGAACGAGAGGTCGTGTGCATGGGCCACCGTGCTTGCCGTCGATCTGTTGAGCCGCTAGGCGGCCACTCCCCTAAGTGCTTTTATCGGCAACGCCCTCACAGCTGGACGATATCAGCGTACTCTTATGAGCGAAATCGGTGTCCTTCTAACTGTTTTAATCTCTTTAAGCATGGACCAGGTATGAGGAAAAGGATACATCTAGGTACCTCGCGTCATCCAATTGTGGCCGACATTGTGGTCCTTAAACCAAGATAGCACATCCTCACTAGGTACCTTTAGGTAATTCGTGTGATCGACGCACTGCACAGTGTGCTTGAAACAAGGATACAAAGGCAATGAGGTCCTCTGCGCACAGGCCAGCATAGCACGTGTACTGACAAGTGCCTCTGATGACTAGTAAATCGATACTTAAAGCCCGCGCCAGAGATGCTGTAAATCGTTATATCCGACAGTAAATCCCATGTATGCATGCTTACTTCTTGCAATCTGCGCCACTCAGCCACAGCCCGGTGGCTCCTGCTGGTGCACAGACCCTTGGGTTTTCCAGGTCCGATCATCGTGACCCAGCTGGCGGGACTACTCCTCTTGTCGGTCCGTTGCTCTCTATACAACTAAACGAGCTACAACTCGAAAACCGCGAATTATCCATCCAGCCGGCCAAGTTCGCATCCGCCACCGACTTTGCCTTCCATCAATACCACCTCCTAGATCAGACTTATAAGCTCCCGGCCTACAAGCTATCTCAAGAGGTTGCAGAGCTCGAGATATTTGGGCTGGAGGACCTGAAGAGCAGACTATCTGACTATATCGACGATCACGGCCCCTTCGTGCTAACCCATACAGATCTTCGTCCGTCCAATATCATAGTTGACGAGAACCTGCGGATTCAAGGCATAATCGATTGGGAATGGGCAAGTACGGTGCCTCGGCAGTTCTTTCTGCCGCCTACATGGCTTGCAGGACTTCCTCCGGACAGAGTGTCGGGAGTGGAATACCGGATCGAATACCGCTGGTTTCGCGACGCCCTTCAAGCAGGTACATCTGGGCCTTGCCGTCAGCTTGCTTCTGAATGGGACCGGAAGCTCCCGACGCGAATCGACTTGCCTTTCGCCGTCACGCTCCGACATCATAGTTGTTTCGTCAACACATACTATAGGGGCGTCTTTCCCGAGTTTTACAAAGGTTCTCGGGAGGACGTAGTCAACCAGTTCTTCGAGTGCGATGGCAAGGACGGCCAATTCTCCCTTGGCGTTCAACAACGATTGAGGGACTCGGAACGGTTCACTCAATACATGGAGGAGAATGGGCTCACTCCGAGCCAGCGGTGCAGAGGAAGGCAAGAACCCGGCGAGCCGCCAAATACGTCGGTTCAGGAAGGCACTATTGCTCTTCTAGGCGCTGCTTCTCCTCCTGGAGCTGCTCAAGATCGTCCAGCGACACGTTATCAAGGTCCTCTTCCAGTTTCTCAAGCTCTCCTTCCCAGATTTCAAGCTCCTCTTCCGCCTCCTCTATCTCTTTATTGATCAGCGAAAAGGCTGTATAGTATCTTCTACCCCGCTTTCCCAAGATGTATCAGGGCATGGGAGCGACCGTTTTGGTGGTGGTGTGAAGTGGCTGGTGCCAGGCGGCTATGCAGAAGCGCCGCATCCGATCAATGTTGCACGGGAGAAAACACTACAAGCTCCAGACACACCACCTGAGAAAGCTCATCGAGCACGTAAAGGCCGGCGGTCGCTTGGAGAACCATGACGATGTGCCTAATGAGATCCGCGACCTGCTCTACCGCGAAGAGCAGCAGAATGTAGAGCGGCACAGGAAACGTAGAGCCTCGGCGGCCTGTCCGCCTATTAGTATTACTAACGTTCTCCCCTCTCAGCTGTAAAATTCGGTTCCCGCAGTATCCACGACGGAGTCGTAGAGTTGGAGGCATCCAAGCCTGCTCCCCGCCTTCAGATTCCGGAGCCGCTGGACAATGCTGTGAAGAGCTACACTGTATGGCAGCGCTCCCGGTTCACCAGTATTGCTATCCAGCGGGAGTACCAGAAGGCGGGGGAGCTGACGTTGTCCGAGTTTCTCGACCTGGAGTTGGTGTACGAAGCGCAGGATGTCGAGTTCTATACCAAGCGTGGTGTGAAGCCTGCCGTTGCGCAACGATTTGTCCGCGATATTGAGCTTTGGTCTAAGCAAATTAATACAGCATGATTATTGAGTCTATTTAAATGGAAAGGATTGCTTTATGGCTCTTGAATGGCAACGCCAGCGTGCCGGAAGTGACCCTCGGCGCTCTTCTTTCGTGATCCTACAGTATCCACACACCACTCCAAGTAGGCCTGGAAATCCATGTCCGGGGCATCGCTGTAACGCCTCCAGTTTCGCTTAATAAACGCCTTCAGCTCGGCAAAGAACTCCTCGATGGGGTTCAGGTCCGGCGAGTAAGGCGGTAGGTAGAGCAGCTTGACCCCAGCCTCGTCGCACAGCTGCTTGATTCACATTTTAACGAATAGCTAGGTACAGTAAGTGAATTATGGGTGTAGTCAGCATGTGAAGTGACACCTGTTAGCACAAGCTGCCAAGTACCTTTTTTTGTGAGATTGCTGTCACAAGGTATAGTTACAGTGGGGTAGGGCATAGAACGTACTATAGTATGTTACGGATTTGCACTGTATAGCGCCAGAAATGAATGGCATGGTCTGTGCTTTAGAATTATTTTAACTAAGTTAGGCAACCGATTTTGCAAGTCACTGGACGAAGTAGTTACTGAGAAGTGCACCCAAACAAACAAGGCACCAAATCATTGCTGTCGCAACAATAAATGACATTTTAGCCCCCAATTTGTCGTCGTGAATTCCTTTGGCCAGCAATTCCAATCAATGTAAAACCCGGAAGATTTCAGCAACCGCCGGTGTCAGCCTGGGCTCACACGGCAGAACTATATTAGACCTGTAAACAGACTTCCAAATACATTTCCATCTTCTACTATTGTCTTCCAAGCCAGAGCCTTGTTCCCATGACTCACTCGGTCCGCAGGTACGGCCCGTCGCCCCCTCGTTCCGTTCCGACTCCACCTTTCTCGGCATGCCCGGCCAAGACCACGTCTTTTCCATATCTGCCCAACAGCAACAACAACACCTCCCATTTTCCCGCGATACCTCATGGTCTTCTACCGGTGTAGCGAATCGCAGCACCTGTGTGTTGTGTCGACATTTTACATGTTCATCAAAACTGTGCTCTTTTTCTCTCTCCCTCGCGCAAGCACATATTAACACACAAGGCTACGAATAAGGGGCTCGCTCGAGGGAGAGACACCTACCCCCGACACATATCTCTCTTTTCGGGAAAAGGGGGCCCGACTACGCCTGGGTAGAATCACCGAACGCACAGCCCGATCGATGGAAACCTGACTCAGCTATGCCCCGCTACTTCGGACTCACCATCATTTCAACGCGATGTTTCACTCGACCAGTTAAAAAAGCAAACTATCGCGATGAAGCCCAAAGGCCAAGGAGGGGATTGTCATTCTTTCGCCAGGGCAGCCATTCGCTACGTACGTGTGCGGAGTCTTCTTACATTTGACTGAGCCAACAACATGGGACCCAAGTAGTGCAAGACGATGACGGACACAGGTGATATAGCAAAGCACGCGAGTAACTTGAATAACTCGAACATCAAGACGATAAGCACAGATAAGCCTGGTGTGTGGACTGTATTCCTTCTTGTGGTAGGTACAAGAACACACACACACACACACAAAATAACCAATTTCCAACTTATTTCTGCTCCTCGCCAAACCTTCGCAGCCATATACAGAAGTCAGATGCGGCTTTTCTTCAGGGTATAATATACTATAATAGACCTTTTGGAACCATTTCAACTCAATCTGCCCAATGAGAAAACCAAAAAGAACAACAACTCATAAACCCGCAGTGTGCCGCGCCTATATAACCCCTATGTATTCTTTTGACCGTTGCCTCGAATGCGTATGTAGAACCTGCTAACGCCGCAGGAGACCGTAAAAGGAAAAGAAAAGAAAAGGAAAAGAAAAAGCCGTGGTCTCCCAAACTCTCGTTTTGGGGCTGGGGCGTACAGCACCAAATCCAAGAGGTCAAATAGGTGCTGAATGCACCATCAGATATAACAGGCAGATATAGCCCGATGTATAAACGCACAGATTCGGAGAGATACCCAGACTAGAGTAGGACTCTTCCGAGAGATTCGATAGGAGATGGTTTGCGGTTCGCCAGTAGATGATTAGATCAAAGAAAATTGCAGATGTCGCAAATGTCGCAACGCCATAAATGCGGTGCGGGATATCATTGTTGAAAAATGTCGGATGTCGACCAAGATTAAATGCGAATCAGAACAAGATCGCCGAGGGAAATAGTGTTCGCAGAGAACTAGCAGGCGGAGTCGCCTCAGCCCCAAATCGGGGCGTTGCGGTACGCCGGTGAGTTGTAGCTATGCAAGACACGGAAAGGCGGACTTGCGCCATGCCCATTATTCATGCTGCGGTTTCGGTAGTGGCCACGGGGTACATGAGGCGGATAGCGGCCGGACTGGTCCCATTGCCCGGCTGAAGGATCTGTCGATGGATCGTAGTTCGGCTTCGCCGGAGCCACGTAGCCGTTTGACATGGAAGGTGGATGTCCTCGCTGAACATGACCCTGCTGGAAGCTGTAGCCGTCATAGCTGGAGCGGTGCCTGAGCGGAGGCTGCCCAGTTCGGACTTGCCAAGCTTGGGCACTGGCCGGCCGCTGTATCCCATAACCAGCCTGGCTGGGATTAGACGAAGGGAGAGAGTTGTGACGGTTGACTCCGTTCGACGATGCCCGTGGAGACTGGCGCGGCATGTCATGGTCCGTCTGCACTTCCCAGTTTGGCGTCTTGTGCTGCGGAGACCGAGGAGCCTGGTGTTGCCGGGGAGACGACAGGGATCGCCGGATATTGACAGGCGGGATGGGAGGTGGGGGCACGGACTGCTGGTAGGAAGG
The DNA here is from genome assembly GCA_033297225.1 of Diplogelasinospora grovesii. Lineage (NCBI taxonomy): Eukaryota > Fungi > Ascomycota > Sordariomycetes > Sordariales > Diplogelasinosporaceae > Diplogelasinospora > Diplogelasinospora grovesii. The sequence continues at coordinate 156,516 of MU853830.1, read as the reverse complement.
GTTACTGCGGATGCTCTCTCTGCTAGTCTTCTGGGCCAATGATGGCAGCTGAGCAGATGGATAACTCCGAAGGCTTTCTCGGCTGGCCCGGCGAGATATCGCTTGACGACGGAGACCCGTGGCAGATGAAGTCGCTCGCAATGGTGGGGGTACTCGAAGCGATGCTGGTCTTCTGGTCACCATGATGACTGGCGGAGGTGTCTTTGCCTTCTTCTCGGGGTTAAACATAGCTCGAGCCAGGAGTGGACTGGGAAGAGAAGGGGACGGGAGCTCTGCGGCTGACATCGCCGAGGTCGACCCGGCGCCGCCAGACAGTCTCATCATGGTCAAGTCCCGCTCCACAGACACCGTGAGGCTCATTGTCCTCCCGCTTGGCTTTTGTGAACCGGCCATCGCCAAAACCGCGGCATCGTAGGGGTTGTTCCCTAAGCTGTCACGCACCGAATTGTATGTCGCAAGCTCGGCTTCGACAGGCAGAATCGACTCGTTTTCCGCTGCCTTCGTGACCTGCTCCGTCTCCCTGACAGCTTCGTGGCGGGCGGTGGCAAGGGGTTTTCTCGCAATCGGCTTCCTTGGCATCACATGAGCCGCAACGTGTGCAACCGACGAAGGCATCGCGTGCAACGTATTTCTCCATGAGGATCCCTTCGCTGTAGGACCGTCTTCTGTCTCCGCCTCGGGCACTTTCTCCACCACTGAAACCGAGGTCACCGCGTCGAGGCTGGCTTCCACGCTTCCCACGCTGAAGATGGTCTTTAGTGTATCCAGGCTTGCGCGAGACTTGAGCGCCAGTCTCTTGGTTGTGATGGGGAACAACCCGGTATGCTCGTGAAGCTTGTGCTCGACATCGTGTGGGATAGAGGGAATACCAGTCTTCTCAGTGACGTGGGTTGTATGCACCGTGAGTGGCCCGGTGGCGGGGCGGCGAGCTCCGCTTAGAAGCCTCTGCAGCTTGCTAGGCTTGTGGGACGCGCTACCAATGCTCAACGCCGAGCCTGAGTTGTCCGACTTTGCTGATCTTGCACTCACTGGAGTTCGAGGAATCGAATCGGGCGACTTCGGCCCCGCCTCACTCGATCGCGCGCTGCTGATTGGGGAAGGTATGAGCCTTGTCTTTCCAGACGACGCATTTGGCGTGGCAAGCAACAATTCTTTCTGCTGACTCTCTGCCGGAAGACTCTTCCTCTGAATGACATTGGCCTTGGCCCGGACAGGGGAGCTTGGAAGCAAGTCTTTTGGCGGCGGCGGAGGGGGAGCGTCTCTTTGGGGAGCTGCAGGGCGAGTCCCGGCCTCCGATTGGAACGACTCCCTTCTCGGGCTTGAGTAAGAGAACTGCTTCTCCAACGATGACGTGAGCTCTTTTTCTGCGACTTGAGTCCTTGACTGCTGGAATGAGCGCAATGACACATTCGAGCTGTAGCCAGAGTCTGCCTTGGTCAGAGGCTTATGCGAATACTCGGACGAGGGGCTCGTTGTTGAGACAAAGCCGCTGTCAGTCCTCGCAAAAGCCTTCGCTGAACTCAAGTCGCTGTTAGTGGTATGTTCGTGCTGCGCCTTTGCATTGGGGTCGAGGCGAACGTCCAGGACTTCAACTGGAGAGTACTCCGGCTGTGCCTCGTCATCAAACAGCTGATCTTCCAGGGCGGTGTGCTTAGAGGTTGCTTGTAGCTTCGGGCTTGTCGGCTCGGAACCCTCTAGAGAGAAAGGACTGAAAGCAAGGTCGGCGAGATATTCAGGGGCAAGCTGGGCTACATCTGCCGGCGCATTCGCTGAACCTGAACTTGAGACATTACTATGGATAGGGCTCAGTTGTGTGGGTGCAGTATGTGTCGCCTCAGCTTCCAGAAGTGTCTCGGACGCTTGCAGCCGAGCTCTGGAGAAATAGTCGGCCGCGCCCGCGCCACGTGAGCCGTCCTGGCTCACTGGCAGGCCATCGTTCTTCCGGCTCTTATCCATCTCAGGACTGACGGGACTCGCAGCTCCGTTGGTTATACGCAGAGATCCCAGCTTAAAGGCGCCAATTGACTGGTAATCAGCCTCGCACGGTGTCACAACCCGTGGTACAGACTCGGCATCAGGCATACGTGGCGGCATCGAGTGAACACCGCTCCTGTGCGACTCAAACGAGTACTGGCGAGACAGGCTGGGAGTGGGTGGATGACTGTGGCGGAAGTTTGGCCTCGACAACGGGGCGGGACTGTTGCGAGTCGAGCTGGATCGAGTTGCGACGCCTGGTGTCTGAATTACGGACCGTCTCCGGACGGGCATGTACAGAGACACGTCCGAGCTTGCACGGCTGATGGGAGCAGCCGACGCCGCTGGATTCGTGGGGTTCGAACTCTTCCATGTCGTCGCCGTCACCACCGACATCTTGTTCTCCGACATGCCGGTTGCGTGTTCAAAAGCTGGCTCCTCGACGAGGTTCAATAGTCGTTTGCCCTCGTAGGATGTCAGGTCGTAGTTCCATGAGGTGTGAGATCTGGCCAGCTGCGGCCAACTACATTACACGTGCCGGTTAGTGATTGAAGAAGACGCGGGGAACGGGGAGTTGGGAAAGCCCCCACCTATCCGGCGCAGTCTGTCCATGGTACGCGATTGTAGACTCGTAGGTCATGGAATTGGCTCTGCCCAGCTTGTCTGCTGCCCGCGAACCTGGGCCAGAGCTACTGTTCCGCCTCCTGGAGCTCCGTGTGCCCTGCGAGGATCGCGAGCGGAACGGACTCCTTCGCTTCTCTTCCTTCTGCTGGACCGACACGGCCGATGCCTCCTCCCCGATGCTCTGCTCGGGATCTGCAGACGATTCGCTGGGCGGGAACGACGTTGTCGGCGAGGACATCGGCGAGGACACCGGCATCGGGTTGGGAAGACTGGCGTTCAAGCGGGTACTCGAGATGCGCTTCGTGCTGTTTAAGAAGCCATTAGGGTTCAACAGGCCTGCTGTAGCATGACTGCCCGTCTTGGGCTTGGACAGTCTGTGAGACTGCCTCCGCGGGACTTCAATGGATTGCGTATTCCCCATGGTGCTGGCGTTACGGGTTGAGCTGCCAGCTTGGGAGGGTGGACGGCAGGATATTGGCTATGCGGAAGTTGAAACCTCCATGCCGCAGGTCCGACCCGTGGTCAACGAACGACGACACCCGGCTTCATATACTTGAGGAGGGCAGCTATGGAATCACGACACAGAGAATTCGGAAGGGAGAGAGGGCAATGACCCTGGGGTGGGTAGGGAGCTTAGTGAAATTAAGAAAAAGAAACCGCCAAGCGGTAATCGCCAAGCGGATCCAGCAGAAACCGGCCTGGCTGGCTTGATGGCGTTTCTCGTGCTGTGAACTACCTAAACTAGATGATTGTCGGGAACTACCCCGTAGCCCGCCCGACTTGAGACACCAGAATGGACAGGGCGGGGAAAAGAAGGCTGCTGCAAGAAAAAGGCAGGTGCCGGGCGGAGATGATGGCGTGAGTGGCAGACATTGGATGCCCCCAGAGCGACTGAGAAGCAAGCATCAGGTTGGCAACGCCGCAACAACAAAGAATGCGGAATGCGAGAAAGCGGGCAACGTGATGGGAAACGCAAGAAGCCCTAGCGTTGGACGGTTGCAGCGGTTCGTTTGCCAGGGATAAGATACAGCCTTTTGCAAGTCGTGCGACCCGAAATCAACTGTGTTACAGAAGCGGGATGCGCATGGAGATGCATGTACCTCAGACGCGCATCTTGGATAAGAAATACAATCGCCGCGTATCGGGAAGATGGTATAATCCCTGCAACGCCCGACCTCTTGCTTGACTCCGTGGTGAGAGGCTGCAGGAGCCTGTAGCGGCTTCCATGTTGAGGCGGCAGGTGCTGGAGCGAAAGCGGGAGATGGAGGGTAGCAATTCAGACCAAGGAAGCGTTGAAAATGCACACGGCCACAGTGGATTCGTGCCGCCGCTAGGTTGCCTTCCTGGCTTGAGAAGGACCCGACATGGGGGAGGCGCCAACGGTCACCAGCGGTCACTGAAAAAGCCTGCTTTTTGCCACGCGACGATACATGAAAACCCAAGCTCATCCACAAAATGGAAATCCAATCGATGAAACATAGAAATCTCTTGACAATTCGCGGTCTGGGCACTCTGTTAGTTATGCACTCGGTCGCAGCTGAGAGAAGGGATCTCCTCTTCTGGACGCAGGTGTTTCAGATGTGAGTGGTTCAAAGCTATCGATTTGACCGCCTTGCAGGACATTGCTGCTGGCAATGCAGTTCCTCTACCTGCAAGACCGGCAGCAATCGCCTCAGTGCAGGCCGCACCACAGTCTCCCGGTGTGTAGGTACTGTATGGTGTCCACAGCGCAGTCGCGTAGGCAGTGTTGACTCCAGCATGTCTTATTTGAGCTCTTCTTTGGGTCCGCCCTTAACTCGAGTAAACGGTCACGACTGAGCTTCTGGTGACAGCTGCGTGCGTCTCGATTCGCACGTGGAGTTTAGCAGCGATTCAACGGATCCGGCGATTCAAAGAGTCGTAGCTGCCACCTCACGACTGCGCTACAAAACCTAGACGATCAACCTCAGTACCTTACGCACAGTTGCAGCGATCTCGCGTCGATGTGACGTCACTCCGGAAACTGCGGCAGTCGGGAGGCTTGCGGACTTTTGACGTGGATCAAAATCCGACATCCAACCAAGCTCCAGTCTCTCCACCACGGGCGACGTCTAGTTTTCGAGTCCGTTTGAATCTGCCAAGGTAGTACTCCCCTCAATTGGTCAATGCTCTGCAACTCTGAGGCTCCGAGCATGCTCGATGAAGGACGTCATGCCTGCCGAAGGACCTTGATCTACGATCGAAACCCGAACCCCAGCGGCAAACTCTGTGTGGAGGACTGAGAAGGAGCGCAAGAAACTCGGCCGCAGTATTTCCGCTTGACAGGTTGGAGGAACTGTGCATTCTTGACCTGGAAAAGCCTCTGAATGGAATGAAGAGTGATGCTTTGTCGAGAATCCCTGTCAAAGCTCTTCCCCACTCGTTTCCGGCACCGAACGGTAGTTGCAGCAACTTCGGCATCGGGCATCTCAGGGCGGGATTCTAAGCCTCGTATATGTCACAAGATGTGAAGAGACCTCGAACTCGATATAGGTAATTCCCACAGCCTTCGTAGCAGTTGCGGAGGATGCCGCATTAGCTTCATGGCCGAGAGATAAACACCGGCCTGCAACAGCATTTAAAAAGGCACCAGCTCCCACTCAGTCGCAACCTGCACAGGCGCACGGCAATGACTGGAGCGTGAGACTGGCGGTCTGCTAAGAACATAGCACACGTCGGCCTGCACGTTAATCATCGTTTGTCTCGGTCACCCGCTCAGCACTGGCCGACTGAGCTCGAGACGACGCAACCCGAATGCCAATAGGATTCCAATCCATCGCTCCAAAGCCAGCAACGAGAACCACGGCCACGTGTGAGACCAGACGCGAGCAAGGCCTGCCCCATTCATCTTAAATCCCGGCCGCATGGATCGGTGATCGGTGAGCTCAGGCCCGTACCTAGCCCGTACAGGACAGCTACGACATGGCCGCTAAAACTCACCAGAAAAGACTTGTTTTGGCCATCCTGCGCTCCTCGTCAATAGGATTGCAGCTTATCTATCTCGATCTCCCGAATGAAACAGGTTCAAAGGGCAAACATGTTTGGCAGGCTGCTACGCTACAATGGAAGCCCACGTCGCAAGCTCTCCCAAAGGCCAATCGAGACCCCCTGATCGCCCCCACAATGTTTTCGGCAAGGAAACCATACGGCTGTCTGGCTGGGCCTGGCAGTCTTGGCAGTCAATTAACGTTAGCGCGGTCATGTACGGAAGGGCAAGTGGCCAACTGTGCCAAAACGTTTTTTCGATGAAAAAATTACTACGCATACGCCACCCGTGTAGTCTCAGACCACGTTTCGCCAATTGAGTGTGCGCTTCTTGACAGGTGCAGCCAGCTGCGGTGGCTTACACGATGTATCTTTTTGTGCACGGCAGTACTTTGGGCCTTTTAAGCCTTCAACCTCTTAAACCATTTACCTTTCTACCTTAATATTACACTAATTAGTATAGCTTAGTTTATATATAATAATATGGCTGGAATAGTCTTTTTCTAATGATTCTAACTATATTATTTACGTACCTGTTAAAAGTCATAGCTTACTTACATATGTTTAATTAAGGTTTAAAGTAGTATATTACTTGTATTCTGTCTTCTAGCTAGCTAATTACTAGCTAACGTAGTTTATATGGGAGGGAGCTTTAGAATAACCATTTTATTAATAAATTATTATTTATCTATATTTATAAGCCTTTAGGCTGATTAGCTAATTAAACTTCTTTAGCTCTTAAGTGCTCTTTATCTCTTACGTTAAGCGCCTATTTTATAACTTTAATAGCTTTTATAGCTTCTATAACTTTTTATTAATTAGATTTACTACTTCTATATAGTTAATAAGTCTTCCTTTCTTAAACGTCTTATTACTTACTTTAGTTAATTTAATACACTCCTTTAAGTAAGCTTATAAAGCGTGCTTAAATTAAATATATAAGGCTATTCTTAATTTTCATAATCTTCATTAATTACGATTTCTTGTTTTTCATTAAAGACTTCTTTCCATCGCTTAATAATCCTTTCTTTAATATCCTTTAAGTTTATTTACTTTAAAAAGCTTTCTTATGCTCCTTTTAATAGTGCTTTAATTATTTTATCTACTATTATCTTAACACTTTTAATATAATAAACTATAATATTTCCTCTTTAAACTTTTTAACGTAATTAATAGTTATAAATATTTATTTATTATAAGTTAATTTTAAAAGTAGTGATTTTTACGTATATTAGCTTAATAGTTTATATATTATTATACTTTATTTAAATACGTACGTCGATTTTAACTTTTAGTTCTTTAAGCAATTTATTTATAAAGAGAGCTTCCTTTGTAGCTTATAATAAGGCTAATAATTTAACTTTTATTATTAACTTTATAACTATATCTTATTTATTAACTCTTTATTTAATTATCCCTTTAAATAGCTTTATTATATAAGCTTAAAAGCTCTTTTAATTAACTATATTATCGGTAAATAAAGCGTTATTAATAACTTGAAAATTATTTTCTCCACTATATTAAAGCGTTAAATACCGCGTTTCTTATAAGTATAAAAGCACTTTATTTACAGCAGCTTAATATTTAAGTTTAAGATTAATTATATAACGTATTAACTTTAAAATAATAAAGATAACGTTAAGCTATATAATTATCGTTATATATAATAAGGAACTTACTTTTTATAAGTACGTAATAATATCGGTTTTATTAATTAAGCCTTTAAAAGGGAGGAGCTCTTTTTTAATTATTAAGGTGCTTATTATTTACTTCATTTACATTAAATTAATGATCTTTTCGATATAAGATAATTAAGATAATTAAATAAGCTTCTTTTCTTTATTTTTAAGCATGTTAATACTTAATAACCATTATAATTCTTTTCCTTTAATAAGCTTATAACTTTATTTTAATTATTTAATTAAGGAGAGAGCTTTAACTCGATTTATCTTATAAAACGTTAAGGTTATATTATTAACGTAAAAAAAAAAAGTATTTTATCCTTAATAAAGTAATAAAGTTTATATAATATTAATTAAAAACTGAGTTTATATAAGGTTTAAGTAAGTAATTATTATTAAAGTAATAATAAGCATTATAAATTATATAATGCTTTTTTAAGTTTAAGTATTATTTTAACCTTTTAATAGCTAAAAGGTATCTTTATAAACACCTTTTTATTAAGTTTTACGTTTATAAACGCGTTAATTACGTTGTATTATAATAGCTTGAGATTATATTAAGCTATAATAATAATTAACATTTAAAAGGATTTTTTTATTAAGGTTATTATATAACTACTTACGTAAAGGTTAAGAAGTTGTTAATTACTTTTTATAATAAGCTTCACTTTAGCTTTATTAAACTTATTATACTTATTAAATTTATATATATATACTTATTTATAATTTAAAATCTTTTATCCTTTAGCTTTAAGGTCTTTTAAACTAATTTCTACTTAAAACTTTCTATTTTTATAGCTTTATAAATATATTTTCTTTACTTCTTTAAATAGTCTTTTTATAAGGTGATTCTTAAGTTTTTTATAGCTCTTTAAATATAATAAAAAGTCTCTTTAATATATTAACTGAAGCTTCCTTAATAATCTTTTTATAATAGCTTTTATAAGAATCCTTTTTCTTAAATTAATTACCTTTCTTACTTAAGTCCTTATAAAAAAGGCACTTTATTATGCTTATTTTTAACCTTATTTAACTTATACTTAATTATATTCTTTTAATATTATTATTAAGAAGCTTTAACCTTATTTAATTTATACTTTAACTTAATTAAAGTATTAAATTTTCTTATAACCTTATTTAACTTATGCTTAATTAAGATATTAAAGTTTATTTTCTTTCTTCCCGCCTTAATTAATTTATTACTCCTTCCTTTTTTATAAAGTATCCTTTAAGATTTAAAAAAGATAGCTTCTTTAATAAGGTTATTATAATTACTAGCATTATTACTAGTAAAAAAGGTAGTAAAGTAAGAAGAAGCTTAAATTTAACCTTTATATACTCTTTTAACCTTAATTAATTATTAAAGCTTTAATTAATTACTTCTTATAATTTAATATTAGTCTTTTTAATTATTTTTTACGCTTTAAATTTATTTTTTATAAAATCCTTTAAGTCTTTTACTTTTTAAAAATCTTCCTTTAATGGTTAAATTTACTTATCTTAGTTTTTTAACATTCTATTTTATTAAAGCTATTTAGTTAAAGCTTTTAAATTAACTTACCGAATATCATCTTATATTTTTTAAAAGTTCTTATTAAATAAGCTTTTCTTATTAAAAATTACATTTCTTATAACTATAACCTTATTAAGCGTTAAGTTTTAAATATAATAAATATTCATTAAGTTATAACCGATTAAATAACTAATTTAAGCTTTAAGATTTATATATTATTTATAGTTTTCTCGCTTTATAACTTCTGTAATAAAGGTATAAAGTTTATAATTAAATATTTATAAGTAAGCTTAAGATAGCTTTTTTTACTTTTTATCCTTTAAATAAAAGCTTTTAAATAAGGTTTTTTATTTATTTTTATATCTTAATATATAGTTTAATAAATATATTATAGCTTTTAATATCTCTTTTTAAAGTTAGCTTAAAAGCTTTACTCTTACTTTTATTAAGCGTATCTTATTTATTACTATACCTTTTAAGTATTTAACGCCATTATTTAATGCTTACGTATAAAAAAGTAAAAGCTTAATTTTAATATTTTAAAGCTTAATAAAGCGTTTTACTTTAAGTTTAATAATTATTATTTTATTATTACATTTAATAACTTTAACTTTAATCTTATATTAACGTTTTAATAAGCTTAATAAGATTTTTAACGCGGTAATAATTAATATTATAGTTAAATCTTTTAAATAAAAATCTTATATATAATTAGTTATATAATATGTTATTAGCATTTAATTAAAATAACTTTCTTAATCTTCTTTATAATTATAAAAATTAATTATTAATCTTTCTCTTACTCCTTTACGTAACTTTTTAAAGTAATGCTTTATTTAATGCTTTATTTTCCTTTATATATAAGCATTATATTTTATCATTATAATGCCTTTAATTTGCATCTTTTAAAAACTATTAATAAGGTACTTAAAAGCTTTTAAACTTAAGTAACTGAAATGGAGATATTATTTAAGTATATTTACCTTTATAAGCCTTCTCTTAATTTATATATTAAATTTATTTTTACGTACGTAAAAGGTTGCTTTATTAACGTTTTTTAAAATGTACTTTATTATGAATTAATTATACTATTTAGTTAAAATGTATAAAATTAATTCATTTAATTATTTTAAGAGTATAAAATCCATTCTATTATCTTAATAAAATCCTCTTTTATATACTTTTCATAAAGAAATTAAGTTATAAGTAATTTCTTCATAATACATTACGTTATATAAGTATAAAAGTCTTTCTTTTTTAACTAATATTTAAACCTTAATATTTACTTCGTTATAACTTTAAATCGATATTTAATAGTCACTTACTTAAATATAGTTGCTTAACGCTACTCGCTTAAACTTTAAGAAATGGCTTATTTAATTAAAGATATAAAGAGTAAATTTAAAGTTAAGTATTATTAAGTGTATAAAAGGATAAGATTAAGTTATAAACGTTACTTCTTTTATAATTATAAAGCTTATTTTAATCTTTATTATCTTTTTAAGTAGTTATAAGTGCTTTAAAAAGTGCTCTTTTTACTTTAAATCATTAATTAAGCTTATAAGATCCTTTTTCTTTATTTTTTTCTATTTTCTTAACTTTATAATTTCCTTTTTTAATTTTTTATCCTTTTTAAAGGCTTTATTTACCTTTTCTTATATCCTTTTAAAAGGTTTAAACTAGTTTAAGGCTAGCTTAAAGAATGCATAATAATATTTTTTTAACGAATGATTTAATAGCTTATACGTATTATATTTAAGCTTATCCTTAAATTTCTTATCTAGTAAATGCTTCCTTTTATTACTTTTTTTCTTTTTATAGTCTTTTTCTTTACTCTTATTATTTTATTATTAATGATTATAAAAGAAGCCTTTTTTAACTTAGGGTTTAAATTTATTATTAATGTTTATAATAAGTAACTATTTATTAATTACGTTAGTAAGTTTATAGTAATTAAAAATACTTCTTTTAATCTTTACATAGTGTCTTATATTAAAAGCTTAAATCTAGTACTTTTACTTTAAGTTTAATTTTTTAATTACTTTTTTAAAATCATTAAACTAATCTTTTATATTTTAAACTTTAAATATAATATTTTACTTTACTTTATAAAATGCTTATTTTTATTTTAAAATCCACTTACTTATATTATAAAGTAGCTTTATAAGTAGTTTAATTACTTATTAATAGTTACTTTAAGTAAATATCCTTTTATTTACTTTCATTCTTTTTACTTAAATCTTTAAGCTATTATATTATTTTTAATGTTAATTCCAATAAGATATAAAGTTTTAATAAGATATAAGCTAATAATCAACGTAACTTAATTCTTAAAGGCTTTAATTTTATTAATCTCTTTATTATAATTAGCTTAGTTTTATTTATAAAGTAAGAGCATTACTTAATAGTTTACTTATCCTTTAAATGAGAGCTTTATAATGCTTTATAGTTTATTTAATAAGTTAAGTTCCTTTCTCTTTTCATATACTCTTACTTATAGTTTTTTAAGCTTAATAAGGAATTCCTTTTAATCGTAAGTTTCGGGATTAATCTTATTTTATAGTTAAGTTACGTTTACTTTAATTTTAAACTCGTCGTTTTATTCCTTTTAATCTTTAAAGTTAACGAAAAAGATATTTTTATATATTAATATAGTTATTATTATTAAGTGCTTATAAGTAGTAAATAATAGTATTAATATAAAAGAAGTTATTTACGAACTAAACTTATAATTATTAAAAGTTATAGCTTACTTATATATGTTTAATTAAGGTTTAAAGTAATATATTACTTATATTCTGTCTTTTAACTAATTAATTATTAGTTAGCGTAGTTTATATAAGAGAGAGCTTCGAAATAGTTATTTTATTAATAAATTATTATTTATTCATATTTATAAACCTTTAAGTTAATCAGTTAATTAAACTCCTTTAGCTCTTAAGTGCTCCTTATCTCTTACGTTAAGTACTTATTCTATAACTTTAATAGCTTTTATAGCTTCCATAGCTTCTTATTAGTTAGATCTACTGCTTTCACGCAGTTAATAAGTCTTCCTTTCCTAAGCGCCTTACTGCTTACTCTAATTAATCTAATAGTACTAGTAGCTAATAAGATAGCTAAGAAAAAGAAGTTAAAAAAGTTACCTTACTTATTACACTACTTACTTATATATATACTACTATAATCACTACTTACGCTTAGGATGCACTAGTATGGTTAAAAAGCCTTAATTATAAGCTTTTTATAGTATAGATATTTATACTGGTGAGTAATATGGTGGGTGAGAAAAAGCTATGTAAAGAAGTTACTTTACTTATTATACTTACCTACTTATATATATACCACCATAACTACCACCTGCGCTCGGGATGCACTAATATGACTAAAAAGCCCTAATTTTAAACTTTTTATAATATATATATTTATATTAGTAGGTAGTATAGTGGGCGAGAAAAGGCTATATAAAGAAGTCACTTTACTTATTACACCTACCTACTTATATATATACCACCACAACCACCACCTGCGCCCGAGATGCACTGGTATGGTTAAAAAGCCCTGATCTAAGGCTTTCTAGCTATACTAGTGCATCCTGGGCCCGGGCAGTGATTATGGTAATGCACGTATAAATAGGTAAGTATAATGAGTAAGGTAACTTCTTCACATGGCTTTTTCTCACCCACTATACTAGCCACCAATATATAATTACTATAGTAAGAAGCCTTAAATTAAGGCTTTTTAACTATATCAGTGCATCCCGGGCGTAGGTGGTGATTATGGTAGTATATATATAAGTAAGTGGTATAATAAGTAAGGTAACTTCTTTTAACCTCTTTTTCTCAGCCATCTTACTAGTTACTGGTACGTAGATAATATAGCTGGAATTATTAAAAAAAGATGATTCCAGCTATACTACTATATATAAATTAGACTATACTAATTGGTGTAATATTAAGGTAGAAAGATAAATGATCTAAGAGGTTAAAGGCTTAAAAGGCCTAAAGTGTCTAGTTGGTTAGGTGTGCAGGAAGGTGTGGAGCTTAATGGTACATGTAGAATTCAGCGCGACAACTGGTCTGAGTTGTTAAAACTACCTCGGGGTGGTTGTAACAATTCTTTTTCATCAAAAAAACGTTTTGGCACAGTTGGCCACTTGCCCCTCCGTAGTCATGCTTCTTATGCGCTTCTTATGGATACCATGACTTCACCAACTCCCATGTTTGTATCGAAGCTCTGAAGGTCTTTCCAAAACCGGACGTTTTCCCCAACCCTTGGTTTTCAGAAGGCCCTGGTCCAAAGATAACTCGAAACAAAGATCACGGAGAAGCACGTATAAATGATTCATGGTATTCTTGTTCGCGCACGTACTCCGTCGTGTTACTGACTCTGCAGCATTGGTCTAAGCCGCAGTACCGCCAAGCGCGTCAATCTATCGGCCGACCGTGCCAACCAGGCAACTTTAGGTAAGACGCATCCTGCAGCTGGCACCACAGCTGACATGTTGAGGGTGTCGCCTGATTGGCCCGCTCAGCTTGAGAGCGAAACTCGGCTGGGAAGAACGCATAAATTTGCCCCAAGCCCTGAAAACTGCCGGCAAAATGGTTTCGAGACAGGATAAGACGACAAGACGATACAGATTGACGAGTCAAGTCCCTCTCCCGGCCGGCCTCTTTGTGGGCTCGCCTACAGTGGACTTGCATCGTGCTCCCATTGCGTTTGCTCCTATAGCGTGCAGGCTACAGTTCTGTATCCTGTTTTTCCTTCCCAGTGTTCCAAGAAGCTTCTTGAAAACGGCACATCATGCCCAGGGTCGGCTTTCCGGGGCGAGGCGAATGTCGTGCATGTCAGAGCAAGCGCTCGTGACAAAGACAAGAAAAGAAGATGTTCCGGCTGATGGGCTATCGAGACCAGGAGATGGGACTGAAACTTTTTCCCAGGCCCTGGTCTTGAAGTCGCCGATCGACTCGATCGGTCTTGTGCCTGTAGCTTCTTCACTCACTCTCGACCTTGGTATCCATATTCAATATTGCTGATCCTAACGTCTGGGGCAAGGGGTCTAGACGCTCCTCTAGCTGTCGAACGAGCTCCTGTGTCGCGAGTATCACTCCCAAGAAATCTGTATCATTGCCAACCTGACCCTCGGTAGTTCACTTGGGGGAAAAGTGTCCTCAGTGGTCCCCGTCACGGGTTTCAGATGTCTAAAACTGCCAGCGAGTCGCACCATCTGTAAAACAACCGAACCTTAGTCATGAGTTTCGTCTGATGCGGCTTCTGGAAGCACACAGCCTTTTCATGGTTGGACGACGGCTGCCAGATCTCGGCTTCAAGACACTCGACCCAATATCCCGGGGAAAGAGGAATCCCCAGTCTGGGATAGCCTTGCGAGATATTTGCTCTAGATCTGAGACCGAATAACGCGGCGTTTACGTGTACGTATGAGGTTGAGTCGCGTGATGTCTCATACGGAAGCCATGTGTATAATACCAAGGGGACCCTTGCGGTCAGTCTCTCATTGCCCTTAGCAGCGGCGCATTAACTGCCCCATCAAGCGGCTCTTCACGCCAACCGGTGGCCGTGTGTTCACTACACTGGTGTCTAGAGTGCCCTCAATTGGACTGATGTGGTGGAATTCGCTCGGGAGGCTGGAAGGTGGTGGTTGAAGGGGGCTTGGCTGTGTGATTACGGATGGCGAGGTTGGTAAGGTAACACAAACAAAGCATGCCAGTGCATCAATCCAAAGTTAATCATGAGTGCGCATGCAAGATAATATAGCGTTGGTCGGGATTGGCTAAACATGTGCAGCCGCATTATATGTGCCTCCATGACACCTGTTTAGTCTACATGCTGTGTGCGGAAACACCCGCTCGCCAGCTTCATCTGCTGTGTCTAGCCTCACTTTAAAGTTAGCAGACCTATGTCTGGGCATATGTGACCACTGTCTGAACAGCAGACTCTTTATATCGCGTTGCCACACATAAAGCAGCACAGCTAGTAGTATTTACCTCGTGGCAAGCAACTCGGAGGTTGGAAGTGTGCAGACTCATCCGTGACGCGATGATAACAGGGTTCCTGGCCAGTCAATTCAGCCACCTTCAACACCACAAAAAAAAGTAACGAGCAACTGTGGCAACCATTAGATTGGGCCAGCTCAACAACACACCTCTGTAACCGCTTTGCCTCTGAAGCCTACTGCATCGTTTGCAACGACTTTGGAAGTGCCCCGTAACCGCTCTGCGCGCACACAAATTCCTTGAGTCTATTCCCACCCACACCATGAACCTCATCGCCATCCTGGAGACTTCAGAACCGGCCCAAGCTGACTCGGCAACTCCAGCTAGCCCCCCCCCAACCCCCTCAAACCAAAGAAGATCGTATTCAGCTCGCCATGCAAGCCCTGCAATCAGGCCAAGTCCCCAGTGTTCGACAAGCTGCTCAGCTCTTCGAAGTCCCCAAGTCGACTTTGCAACTCCGAGTCAACGGCAAGCCGGCGGTTAAAGACTCAAAACAACACCTGCAACGACTTAATACGCAAGAGGAGGACTCTATTGCGAAGGTTATACACCAGTCGGATGGCTGGGGCCGTCCAATGACTATTGCTGCTATCGAGCAGTTAGCGAAAGAGTTGTTGGTTAGGAAGGGAGACTTGAAGCCTCTTAGCCACAGCTGGTATTATAAGTTTATGAAGAGACATCCAGAGCTTCGCAGCCGGCGCCAATCACGACGCGACGCGGCAGAGGAGAGCCAGGAAAAGGACTTGGCTGATGAGCAAGCCAAGCAAAGGAGGGCTGCGTTGCGGGGGAAAGCACTAGTGTGGAAGGAGATGCCTGTATCTTGCGACCTTTTCGACTAGTTAAATTGATTGGCTTGGAATTTACTTTGACTGTTTGTAGTAACTTGCGGTTGTGGTGACTTAAGAGGTAGGTGCGCCGTTATTTCTGCCGGCAGTACTTCGTACCCGAAGGCGGTGGGAGCGAATTAATTCTCTGAACCTCAATGGCCCGCCGTTGCGCCTGTCGTTAGTTAGGTCCGTTCGGCAAGTCCCGCTGTGGTGAACCTATCGCGATAAACAAGCTCTCCTCCTCGCGGACGAACAGATAGACAGACAGACAGACAGACCTCACATAATCATGGGTATACTCTCGTCGCTACTTGGCTCTGCCTTGGGGCAGAGCCCAGCGAGCGCGCAGATGTCGACGACGCCGCCAGCGACAACAACGACAGCATCAACAACAATACCAGTACAGACGCAAACACCACCCAAACCCACGAGGCAACCGGCGGCAGCAGCGCAACCCCTAGACGACCAGCCCCGGGAATTCTCCCCCGTGTTCTCGACAAGATCCCTCCGGCAATTAGGCCTCTTCATGGGCGGCGCGGGGTTTCTGATGTTTTCTGTCCTCGTCTCGCGGCGCGCGGTGATCCGACACTCGACCAAGGCGCAGCTGAAGTTCTACCAGCCCAACCACGCCTCGTCCGCGGCGACGCGACTAAAAGGGCTGAAGGAGCAGCAGCAGCAGGAGACGACAGGGCGCGATCCGCTGGTGGCCGTCGAAGCTCTGAACCTGGCCACGCTGAACGTAGTCAGCTTCTTCATCATGGCTCTCGGCGGGGTGTCGTGGGCGTTCGACATATCGTCTCTAGACGACCTGCGGAGGATGGCGAGACGGTCCATCCACGGCGCCGGGGACGGGGGCAACCTGGACGAGGAAGCCGAGCGGGAGGTCGCCGCGTGGGTTGCCAAGTACATGGGGAAGGACAAGGTTGCGAAGCTATTGGAGGAGGAGGGTGGGAGTGGCGATGGAGGGAAGCAGGATAAATTGTAGTACAGTCCAATCCTAGACAGTACTTACAAGAGTAGCATCGATCGAGACAAGAAAGATGTCGCTGTCTCCCGTTCCTTCTTTCGGTCTCTTACCCAAACTCTCACGGTTTCCGTCCTGACAGCCTCTAGAGATGCTTTTTGGTCATGTATCTCATTTTGCAAGCTATTCTAGCAACTCTGACACGACCCCTGAGACGAAGAATCTTGTGTGTATAATTCTCTGTATAAATATTGTATGTACATACATTACATGAACCTACTTCCCTAAAGCGATTCGAAAAGGATTACCATAGGCCTATTAACTCGTCCACTGAAGAGCTTTCCGGCTTGCTGTCTTTTTTTGCGGGGTAGCTTCAGCGCGGCACCCCCCACTAAAACACACTCTCTCACTCATCCCACTCTCTTGTAAGCAACTTGGAAGTATTATTACATTGCTGTCTTTATTGCTCCGAGTACCTCTCTTTTATGTGTATTGAGTAAGGTAGCTATTATGGCCAAGGACAAACGAACAAAGACCACCACCACCACCGCAACGCCGCCCGCTGCCACAGCAGAACAACAACCGCCGCCGCCGTCATGGCCACCTTTTACTAAACCCACCCTGCCCGTGGTGGATCTCCGCCTCGAGCCTGTGGTCCCGGAGAAGGTGGTCGTCCTGCGTAGGTTTTTCCCGTCATCACTGTGTAGGGAGTACGTCTCCTTCCTGCGCGGCCTCCCGCTGCAGACCACCCCCGGGAAGCCCCGGCGGGGCATGGCCGTGCGGGTGAACGACCGGTATCAGATTGACGATGCGTCGTTTGCGCGGCGGCTGTGGACCGAGACTGGTCTGGGAGAAGTTGTGCTGCTGGACGGGGAGAACTCTCACCTTTGGTAATTAACCCTCTCCTCTCCAAGCAAAAATTTATAAATCTACAAGGAGCTTTGTACATACAAGTCTCTGACAACACAACCCGGATAATTAGGGGAGGGGAGGTGATCGGTCTGAACCCAAACATCCGCGTGTATCGGTATACGCAAGGGCAGTTTTTCGACTGTCACTACGACGACTCGAATAACGTCAGCGTCCTTACCGAGTCTGGGTCCGTGGTAGCGGCAAAGACGACATGGACACTCCTCCTCTACCTGACCTCTGCGGCGGAGGGATGTGTGGGTGGCGAGACCGTGTTTTATCCCGAGAGAAGGTTCGCGCGGTCGGCGCCGCCTAAAGAAGAGGTCGCCGTCACGCTCGAGACGGGCATGTGTCTGCTTCATAAACATGGCGATGACTGTATGCTTGTAAGTGCAAACGACCTAGAAGCTAAACGTTTGGGCGGAGGTTAATAACGAAACTGTTGATTCACAGCACGAAGGAAGAGAGGTGACGGCTGGAGAAAAATGGGTTCTCAGGACGGACTTGTGTGTCAGGAGGTGAGACACTTTACAATACAGGTCTCTCTTCTTTGACAAAAGTGCCTTGATATTACCACCGCACATGCGGTTTGTACAGCAGAGAAGTGACTTTGAAAGACCGCCATCACATTATTAAGCTATCTTATAAATATCAACTCTACAACACGTCCGTCGGAACCCACTCGGTTTTTCCACAGAACTGCACACTTTACAAGTCCGTCCCTCTATAGAACTACACACTTTACTAGTCCGTCCATGTATAGAACTACACACTGTACAAGTCCGTCCATCTGTACAACTCGCGAGCCAATTATTTGACTCTACTGATCTGGCGGTCGCTGGCTAACCATGACACTAAGTAAATCTGGCAACTCTGTCCCACACTGTGTCGCCCGTGTCCATCACAACTTCCTCCTCTTCGTATTCCTGTTCCTCATCCTCGTCCTCGTCGTCCTCCTTCTGGCCTGGCTCCGGTAATTCCGGAATATGGTCACTCACCAGACCTAACGTATTAGTGATGATTCCCATCATGCCCTGCGATCCTTGCGTGTCCAACACCTGTAGTTCAGAAGCCGATGCTGGCGATGACCTGACCCCCTTCCCGTTGCCCTCGGATATGTTGACGGCCGACCGAGGCTCGGAGAAGTCGGTCAAAGCCGGCAGCGGCACCCTTGAGCCAAAGGCTGGCGGTGGTGGTCGCACCCTATTAGCGGCTGTCTGTGTCTTCTCGGGCGATCGCTGGGGTGTTTCTGCAGCCGTTACATAGCCATCCGACTCTTCACCAGAAGGATCCTCGAGCAAACCCGCATTCTCCCTCGCAACATGGCTTGGTGTTCCAGCCCGGTCAGGAGGGAAACCTTCTCTGGCAGAAGCAGCAGCAACAGCAGCAGCAGCAGCAGCAGCAGCAGCAGCAGCAGCAGCAGCAGCACCGTCCCCCTCCTCGAAAGGCTCCGATGCAGATGGCGATGGCGATATCTCTGGCAGTGCGGTGTGAATTGCCGAGAATTGGCCAAGAGTATCGTTGCTGTCTTCATTGTCATCAGAAGCATCCTTCCCTAAACTATCATGATTCTTGGCCGTCGGCGCCTTGATGTGACCGTGAAAACTGAGCTCAGAGAATGCCTTGGTGATCTTGTCACTCAAGGGGCTGTAAGCCAACCCGAACGGTTCATTCTCGTTTTTGTTCCGGGACAGGGCAAGTGCCGTTTCATCTGTGGCTTCAAGAACATTCTCCCCGGCCCGAGATGCGCTCTCCGACGAAGTTGACTCTTCGGCGCCCTCCATCGCCGGCGTCGTCGGGGTATCGTAGACGATGTCAGCCTCCAGATCTACACCGTAGTCTTCGTAATCGTCGTCGTCGTCGTCATGACGGAAAAGGTGTAAAACCTCGCCGCGGTGGATAATTAGACCATCATCTGTGCGCGTATAGTCCGTCGCCTCCTCCAGATCCTGCTCCACGGCAGGAGAGCGTGGTTGCTCCTGGGCTTTCGGCTGGGGAGGACTTGCGTCCTCCCCAGAATCTGCCACAACGTCTTCGTCTCGTCCGACAGCAATGCGTCCGAGAGTCGCCTCGAAGAGCCAGGGAAAGCTGATTAGGGGCAGCGAGCGCTGGGTGATGCGTCGTCGTCTCTTGCCCACAGTCCCGTCGGCCAGGACTTGAGGCTGAAGCTGGCTGAACTCGTGGAAAGCGATGCGCATCTCCTCACACGTCACCTGATACATGGCCGCGACGAAGACGTCCAGGGCATTGGAATTGCCAGAGCCGCCTGCTTCTTTGATGCACAGGTCGCGGTACTGCTGCTTCAGTGCGGCCGCCTCCCATCCCACCGTCTCCTGGAGCTTGTAGTCGGTGCCGACCCGGGGCTTGGAGAGCACGAAGGTAGTCCACACCTCGAACTCCGTCTCGATCTCTAGCTGTCCCATGATTCTGCGCATGGCCGTGTCGTATTGGCTCTTGACCCGTCTCGCCTTCTTCAGGAGCTCGTCGTCCAGAGGCTGGTATCTCTTCAGGATCCGGTCATCGAAGGGCATCCTGTAGGCCTCGAGCGAGTCGAACCGTTCCTTCTTGACCATGTCGTACAATTTCCCCAAGACCTTCGTTGAATGGTAGGTAATCCTGTCGTTTCTCTCCATGAAGTGAGGCCATCGCCGAGGATTATACTTCTTTGGGAATTCGGCATGAACTCCGGTCTTGACGAAGTCGACCGCCATCGAGTGCAACTGCGCAAGCCCGGTGCCTGAGATGAGCAGCGGGGTTAGTGACAGTTTCTTCTTGTCAGTGGTGGTGAAGGGGAGCGGATATACGACTTACACTTTGGGTTTTTGGCGCCATCCTCTTCATAGTCTGCCGTAGCCAAATGCGCAAGGGCTATCAGCGGCAGCGTGTTGTTCTTCATGTAGGCCACAAAGAAAGTCTTGAGACTATCGGCCGTGCACCCGTCGGGCTCCTCCAACGGCTTCGGCGGCGTGTAGTCCATCGGGGGACAACACCATTCGCGAGGCAGGAGTTTCTGATTCCATATGACAAAGAAATCGTCTCCGTCCAAGTCTCCGCCAGAGCACATACCGGGCACGTCCTTGTCGCCCTTGAGAGGGAAGATCACAACGTCCCGAATGTGTCGTAGAGCAGGCACATCGACCGCTTCCACGACCCGAATGTCTCCTGGATGAAGTGACGGGTTGCGCCCGACAAGACATAGACCCGTGATCACTTTATAAGCGCGCGGGTCTGCAGGGTCGGGAACCTGGAGGAAGATCTGCGGCAGTCGGCCCTGCCCAACTGTAGCCCGGCCCTCCAGCTTGTTTGAATGACCCCTCAACGTGCCTGTCTCGTCCACGCAGCCGAGCACAAAAGCGCTGTCATCCACGACAAGCCTCGCCTTCTCTTTCAGCTGCTTGAGCGACCAGGTCCTCCAGAGCTGCAGGATGGTCTGAACAAAGGGCTCTTGCGTCTCCATAAAGCCGTCTCGCGCCATGCAGGCAAGGGTAAGTGTCATCTGGTTTCTGTCCACGTACCGCTCCAGGAGGTCAATGGCTTTGGCTCTATCCTTCATTGCCTCGTTGTAGTTGCTGAGCTGCTCCCTCATCATGTCCACAAAGACTCGGTCCGGGACGCCCAGGGACGAGAGGATGGTGATGGTCTGGCGATTGAGGGTCGCAATGGAGTAGCTAGAGCATCGGATGATCTCCAGACCGTTGAACTGAGCAGAGAACTTCTCCTGGGACTTTCTCACATGGACTTCGAGTCGTTTGGCATCTGGCCAGGTAACCAAGATCCCCTTGCAGCCGCCCATGCGAAACTGAAAAGCCGAAGGAACCTGGCCGAGCTTCCAGTCGTCGGCCACCAACTTGGCCAGCAGGCGGGAGATCTTGCCGACCCCGTCGGTGAAGCAATGGCCATTCCGCTCCACATCGGGGATCCCGACGATCTTGGGCACCTGGATGCCGCGGAAGAGCCGCGTCGTGGAAAAGCACTGCCCGAGCCTGGCGGCGTGCTTGGCAATCACCTTGATGTGGTCAAAGTGTCCCATCCACTTGCGAATCATGTCACATGTCAAGACTGCACCACCGTGCGTGTCGAATTGCTCACAGAACATAAACGCGCCGTTCTCGCGGACTTGCGAATTCCCAAAGGCGAGGAACTTCCAGTGCCAGCGCCCCATGCGGATTCCGCGGTTCAGGATGCGATAGGCGCGGGCATAGATCTCGTCGTCTCGCTGCACATCCGACGCGTGGATGCGCCCGTGCCTCATCTCGTCCGTAAACTGAATCCGGATGAAGTACTCCTGGAACTCTTTGAAATGCCGTATGACGCGGTTTGTCGTCTCCACCGTCGGGGTACTGAAGTACACCCTGGTCGGTGTGATGGTCACCTTGCGCACCAAGGCGCAGTGGCTTGGGATCTCGGCCGTAGCCGGGTAGTATGTCATCGCGGCTCGATCCTCAAAGACGCTCATGGGGTCATAGACTCGCCGGCCTTGGTCTGCAACATACTCGAGCACGAAACGTGCTCGATCTGGATCAAGACTCTCGGGGTTGGACAGGTCGAGGAGCTTCTCGATAAAATCTCGCTCGATGTTATACTCGCTCAGCAAGCCATGCGATATGCACACTTCCAGTTGGTAGCGAACAGCAAAGGGAAGGTCAAGATGTGGGCTGGAGCCAAGCAGCGCCAGGTCTTCGTTCCATGATCTGCCGAGACTCCTCGTCGGAGATGCGCTGATCCGCCCATCCAACATCTTCCAAAGCCCTGCTTTCCGTCCTCGTATCAGTTGGAATGATGCCTGGGTCTGCGTCTTGATATTCCAGTCCTTTAGGTGCGTCTCGATAGAAGCCCATTGTGCCTTGGCAGGCGCGTCGAGCTCTATCCAGTAGGTTGTCCAGCGTCCAGGGTCGATCACCTGGTAGTCATTGTCCAAGGACGCCGCCAGCTTTGCAGATGCGTCCTTCTCCCAGCCGATCTCGACCACCCGGAACCAGAGATCGGCCTCTGCCCACGATGCCCGGTCGTCGGAGAAGGTCGGGCGGATATTGCTTCTCCTCCTCCAGAACTGAGGCGCATCATCCAGCGCGATGACCAACGCCGAGCGCTCCTCGTTCAGATCCACCCGGTGGATCTTGTTGATATCGCTGAACCGAAGTTCAATTTTGTAGGCCTGGCCCAAGGTTGGACGTCCAGAACCGCGGGCTGTGTAGCCAACGGGAAAATTGATCACCACCTTTCTCCGCTTGAAGTCGACCGCGAGGCTCAGCTCCAGATCCGGCCCAAGTGGCCGAACAGTGTGCTTGCTCATGACTGTGGTCGGCTGGGTCAAGATGCCGAAGGTGAGTTGCGAGGGGACGACCACTGCCAACGATGGGCAAGTGTTGCCCAATGGGGACTTGATCGCCCCGTTCTCGGCCCTATGCTTATCAACGATGATCCTGACGCGAAAGTCGCGCCCGTTGACGTAAAGTCTATACCACCCCGACTGGAAGAAGCTTGTGTCACGTGGCGGGGGCTCGAATCGCAGTCTAGCTGTCCTGGATCCCACTCTCGGGGTCTCATCCAACTCGACATAGCTGACGTTGCCATACTTTCCGAGGTTGTCCATGATATCCCACGTCGTGGCTTCTTGCGGAACGTCGCAAAGTTGCATGACAACACTGCGGTAGTGGTCCCAATCTGGAGAGGCTACCACCGCAGCTCTTGACAGTTCCCTTCGTCCAGTTCTTCTTCCCCGGAACATGTTTCCTCTTCCGCCGTACCCACCTCTGTCCATGGCTCTCCCGTTGCTGGGGGCCGCCATCTGAAGAGGAGGGCGAGGAGAGAGAGGAGGGTGGGAAAAAAGCTGTTGGGGCGCGTTGTTAGAATCCATGGGTTGGGGGTTCAAGGGCGGCTGACCATCCTGTCTGTCCGGCGAGAGAGCTGCAAGACCCTCGCTCCATGGCGGCGGCATGATGATAGATTGTATTCGGCTCCTGGAGCTCTTGAGCCGATAGTCCCCCTAAGAGGTTAAAGGAACCAACTCCCTGTCCCTCCTCGGTAATAGCGATTGATGTGCGCCTGCAGGCCCCTAGAAAACCGAAGGCTGAAGAGAATTGGGTTCGATGAGAGAAAGCAAAGAAATGTCTGGTCTGCTCCGAAAGAAGGAGAAGTAAGACGAAGTGAAATAGGTACAATGTGGGGCCCTCAAAGAGCGGAGGGCAAGCGCGTTCGTAGGGTGGTTCTCAGGGCAACCACATTCAGTGGGAGTTTTTAGCTGGAATAATTGGCCCAAAGTCAGTAGTTGCTTCCCTTTGCGAATGAAACTCCACCAATACTCCTGCCTGTGTGGGTTTCACCTTGCACAAGCGCCACGTACTGCAAGGGCAGAACTGTTGTTTGAGTGAAGGTTAAATAGTCGAATCTGTTTTCTGGAATGGGGGAGACGGTAAGTCTTACGCAGACCCCGTGGAAACAATAAGAAAGAGCCGGATACTTCTCTCAAATAGGCAGTCACAGAACAACCATTGCGCATAGAGGTTCGTCTGATATGTTCACCGGTGATATTGTTCGCTGCCGTTTGCTCTTGGCGGGCGGGTTCGTGTTGTTTATTCAGCACGCCCTTTGTATTGTTGTTAGTTGTCATCAGGAATATCTAACAACTCAGCAGGAGGTGCTTCACCCAGGCAACTACGCAGGAGGCACTCGAGTATTCATTGGGTGAATGAGTCCCATATTTTCGATATGCAGCTGGTGTCCTGCCAGCGGTCCACAATAAAGTCTTGACCGCTAGAGTGCAGACTCATTTCGACCTGGATGACGTTGCTTTTCAGATTCGTCACAGTCACGTGGATGCGACCTGGATTCAAGGATAGTCTCATACTTGCAGACGAACAAGCAGGAAGCAAGAACCGCATTGGGTAGAGTCCTTGTCATTGCTGCCATACAAGATCCACTCGTGGCTATTTCCTGCCAGCATCAGCCAAGATGAAATCACTGGCCCGTAGGCTGAGCATGTAGGTAGGTATCATCGGGAACGCTCCCGGCGTGCGCGGGTGAGCACTGGCGTCGACCACGCGCAGCCCGTCCACGCCCCTGACCCTCAACCGCGAATCGAGCACGGCGTAGCCATCACCATCCGCCCCAATAGCACAGGTGCTGGTGGGATGGTGTCCAAAGGCCTGATTCATGATCCATTCCTTGTCAAGCTCCGAATCTCGACAAGACCCGTCAGCATTGATCAGACTGCTCGGGCACGGTGGCTCCGTGGTGTTGAGTGGTCCCAGCGGAGCGGCAACCCCGGCGTGTGCGCGCCGTCCCCACTTCACTGTGTCGTCAATGGCTCCCAGGTCAATATCGGCACCGTCAGTGAAGTAGTTGAAGTTGATGTCGGGGGTATCCTGGGGATCGGCAGAGCGGAGGAGCACCGTTCCGGCTCGGTTCTGGTTCTGCATCTTGACCGTTGCGATTCCGAACGTGTTGGGCGGGTCGGTGATGTACCGAGTCAAGTTCGTCGTGTACACTGGCGGCAGGAAGCCGCGGAAGGTGAAGGCGCCAGAAAAGACAAACATGTCTCGGTCCCCGTCTACCGAGTAGGGCGTAGTGCGCATCATGGCGTTGGAGTTGGGCTGTCCTGCCGCGTACGGTCCCTGGCCCTGTTCCCACTGTGCGACGCACGGGTCGCCGGGGGCGCCAAAGAAGCAGCTGCCCAGCGAAGTGTCGTTGGAGACGAAATCCTGCTTCGCAAGCCCCACGATGGGAATTTCCGGGTTGTCCATCATGTGTGCGCCAACGCCGGGCAGATCGACTACGACGGGGATCTGGAGTTTCTGCAGCTCTGCCCGGGGTCCGATGCCGCTTAGTTTCAGCAATTGCGGCGAGTTAAAGGTGCCACCGCTGACAATCACCTCTTTCCGTGCGTACGCTTTTCCAGCAACACCCTGTGTGCCGGAAGCGTGACGCGGATCGGCTTTATAGAGGCTCTGGCCGTGGAGATACTCGACACCGACTGCACGCGGCTGCCTGCCATATCCGCGATTCTGGTCAAAGATGATTTTGGTGGCTAGTGTGTTCAGCTGCAGATACAGCGGGTACTTTTGCGTCCCGTCGGCCTTGGTTGCGTTTACAGTGGCCAAGATGAGATCGCGGGCTGTGACGCGCCTCCAGAGCTGGTTGGCCGTGTACGGGATTGCCCAGAGTCCTTGCGTCTTGTCGCGGTTTGGGGTCAGCGCGTTGATGTCGCCAAAGATATACTCATAGAATTTGTTGGGATCGAGACCGAGCACCGACATCATCGACTTGAGGACGGCCACCACGGTTGGCTCATTCCTGTACACGGACCCGTCGCCCACGCTGAGAATGGTGTCGATGAAGCCGTTGAATCCGTGGCCGGTGCTGGTCGTGTTGACGTAGTGATTTCTCTCAACACGCTGCCAGATTTCGTGCATGTTTGCGGGGCTGTTTAGAAACACTACTGTCAGCTCTTTGTCGAAACAGTTGCAGCGGTAGGGTGGCTTCATGCCTCCAAGCCTGGTCGCCCGTCATGTCTGCAATGTTCTGCCAGTCGCTGTCCGGCGGCAAGACGGTAACCAGGTAGTTAATGACGGCCGAGCCGCCGAGGGTGGCTCCCCGGGGGTAGTAGACGCCGAGCAGCGTCGCTCCGGCCGGCGGTGCCGGGTTCTGGCCGGGCCCGACATAGAGTGAGCCATCAGGGAGACGCCAGGTAAGGAAATGGTGCTGCAGCGTGCGGTTCAGGTCGGCGTAGTGGCGGACGTAAAAGTCCCAGTGCAGCCTGTTGTTATTGGGCTCGACAAGTGACAGCACTGGGACCTTGGTCAGGATGTTGTCGCTCTGGTCATCGCCGGCCTCGATCAGCAGCACCGAGAAGCCGTTTTGGGCAAGATTGCTGGCCACGGGTCCACCTCCCGGGCCGCTGCCTACGACTATGTAGTCATAGGTGTTGTTGCTATTGTTGTTGTTTCTGCTGCTATCTGCACCAGGCGCCGCACGCACACGGCTGCCAACGACGAGCAGCACTGACAGGAGGAGCTGCATCAGCCAAGCCGGAGAGCCCATGATCTCAACTGCCCAAGTCTTGCAATTGAGATGCGGTTGGATCTAAGACTGGCTTTCATTGTCTGTAGCCTGGGACTCAGCATAAATAGGTCACCTGCAGCAATCGATCGCGTTTGCTCACTTGGGTCCAGAACCAGACAGTTGAGGTCAGTTGCTCAACTGCTGCATAGACAGGGCTCTGCTGTACCTTGCGCGTCTGGTACGGAATCGTACCGTGTGAGCTGAACCATGTGTTGTTATTCTGTTGCGGTTGCATTTTCTCCTCGGGCCACCAATAGCGGCATGCATGCGGACAAATTATTGATGCCTGTTGGTAAGCTCTGCCGTGCGTTTGCTGGACATTGCTGGGCGTCGCTGCAAGGTGCCGCCTCATGCAGCCAGCCATTGCATCTTTTTCGGCCTTCCATCCGAACTAGGCGTGATCAGCAAAGACCGGAGAACCCTGGTGAAGTGGTAGGGTTCTATGTTGTACGGAGGCACAGTTCATACCTAGGCAGAAAGCTACCCCGCCCTGGAGAAACCAGCCACCATAACGCAAGGTAGGTCCCTACATTCAACCATGACCCGCTTACGGTTGCATCCAGTTGCACCATCTCCCCACTACAGTATCAGGGCCCATAATGGAGGATCTTGTCAGCTATCACCTCAAACGGAGACATTTCTAGACGCAACCAACAACTTGACCTCGAGATCCAAAGTGAGATTCATGTCTATTCGGATCAACCTGATCAGGAGTCTGAGTGACAAGAACCGACTTGTTCAAGAACAGGCAACTGGGACTGACAGGGAACGCAAAGATTTCTCCCGGTCTTTCATAACCCATGACTCTTGAAGTGCCTATGTTTTCGCCCCGCCAATGCTTTCAATGCAGGGTGCAGTACATAAGTTTACAAAATCACAAAACAATCCCAGGTCTGTCCATTCCGGATCCTGAACCTTGCCTGCCGTGCCGTAATGATATGATGCCCATAAAGGCCAACCGCTTGCTATGAAAATAAAGAGATCTCAAAATAAAAACGACATGAAAACAACCACGCCTACTTTATGTCCCCATTTATGTCTTTGCACGTTCCAAGGTATCCATTTCATGCGTGATCGTGTCGGCGTTGTTGCTTTCTGATTGCCCAATGGCGGATGCGCTCTCGTTCTCGTGTGTCTGAGCCGTGCCGCTACTGCTCGCTGGAGTGGCAAGTATACTCCTGTCGCTCCGGTCGTCTTTCTGCCCTCTCTCGAGGTCGTTGTTCGATCCTCCGGATCCTGGCTCATGGGCCCGAGATGAAGCGGTGACCCCCGTCTTCTTCGAAGTAATGTCGACATGTAAACTCGGCATCTCGCGTGTTCGCCTGTCCCCCCTGAAGAGGGCGCGTAGCATGGGGATCGACGCCGCCATGATGGTGCATGCCACTTCGGCAAAGCCCCAGAGGACAAGCGGTACGAGGTTGTCTGTTCACGCTGGTGAGTTGGCATATCCCATTGCGCACAGACGGGGGTGGCCTCACAGGTAAAGTCGTCGCTTTCGAGCAGGTGGATTGTGGTGCACTTCATGATGGCCGTGATTCCGGCGAAGACTCCCATGCTCATAGCTATAGCCACACCAACCTTCTCTCGTCGGTACATATGGAAGCTCATCAGAATCTTCCAAGGCAGGAGAGCAAGGCCAAAATCGAAGGCCGCTGACAGTGCTGTGTGTTGTCAGAAGTTAGCGTACGGACAAGGATCCATTGATCTGGGATAGCGATTTACTTACTTCCCACAACAACGCTGTAGTTGATCGTGACCGACATGGGCCAGCATTTCCCGGGGATCGTAGGGTTCCAGGTCTTTTCTGGGGGGTCGCAGTAGACCCAGAAGAACAGGGCAGCGAGAATCTGCGTCACGTTGAGAACGATGATGATGAACCAGACAAGCCATCTCGTCCAGCCGTCAGATAGCCGGAGCAGCGTCACGGCAAACGAGGTTTTGCTGAGCGTCAAAGCGAGCACCGACATGAAACCTGAGGTGTTGCTAAGAATTCCCATGGTGAGGAAGTTCTCCTGCGGCACCGTCCACGTGTGCAGTCCGAAGCCGAGACGGATGTTGGCGGTGGTGGAGGCACAGCTGGCCAGGAGGGCGACCTTGGGCAACGCATGTCAGTCGTCGTCGGATCGTGGTAGCGTGGCATCTGAGGAAGCGGCGAGCAGGTACACACCCATGATAATATGATAAAAAGATCATCCCACCATAACCGCCGAGCGCGAAACAACTTGCAGTATATTCGAAGTCCAAGAAAGATGCCGGCCATTATGAGCATAAACCACAATAGGGCGTCCATCAAAACCCCTTGGGGGTTCGCCGAGGGGTCGACATAAGTGACCATTGTGAGAGCTGGGTTGCGAGCGATGCTCGCTCTCGGAGAGCATCAAGCCTCAAAGGCAATTGGCGAGGCAACTCTTTCCCCTCGAGACCGTTCCCAGCATTTGAATCGTCGGTGTCGTCGAAAGAGTCATTTCTCGATCGCAAATCCAGTCCCTTGCTGTCGATTTGTCTCCATCTCCATGATCCTCTTCAAAACGACATTATTGTTTATCACCGTGCGGCGGGGAACCAGGTCGCGTGAATACCGGGTAAGTTGCTGGTTGGATGGCAGTTCAATTTAATTCTTGACAGCTCTAGAATTGAAACCCAAGACGATGGAGAGTTCCAGGTCAGTGGTGGCAGCGGAGATTGCAACGACGAACCAAGATCTTTCGAGGACGCGATCTACTATGTCACCCTCACCCCAGCTTGACAGATTGCGACTGATCCGCACTTACCCATGGCTCGAGCCATGGGTAAGTCGAGTGGCTAGCTTCGCGGCCGCTTGACAGGGAAGTAAGTGTGTCGGTGTGCTCGCAAGCTCGTGAAGTCTATCGCACCCATCGAATAGGGTGCCTCCGCGTCCCTCTTGACAGGGCTTTAGTAATATATTTTTTTTTTTTTTCGCTGGTGCCGGGCCTGCCTGCCGTCCCCGTCCCACGGACCGTCGGGTCTGAGCGTGCAGGTCTGCAGGAAGCACGGCGAGACAAACTGCGCAACACAGACAAAACGTCAGAGTTAGTCCGTACACCCAGCGTCAATTGGATGGCTGGTAATTCCCAGCAAGCCGGGCCCTCATACACGTCCGTCCCTCCTCCAAACCCACCTGGCATCCCCCTATTTTTAGTCGGTCTTCATCACAAAACCACCTGATGTCCGGGTGTCACTGGCGCCTGTTTTGGTGTCACTGGCGCCTGTTATCTGGTGTCTCAAACACGGTGTTTAATGACTCTCATCTTCGTGAGGAATCCAGGCTCTAGGAAAGTTCCGAGGGGCAGAATCAAGCTCAAAACCCACGTTGTTCTATGCATGGCCACGAGTCAGCCGCTTCTTTCTCAGGGTCTCGTTTGTCCCCCGCGACAGCCGAGACCGTTCGCACATGTTCTGTGGATTTGCTCAGTTGACGGATCGTCGACCCCGTCGACTAACCCCAGAAAAGGGAATCGTTCGTTGGAGCATCTAGACCCCGCTAGCAAGAGTGGTTGCGGTGCGCACCGTTACCCGTTAGAGTTAGCACCGGCCAGATACACCATGAATTATGCATCCGGTCGCCTCCATTGAACCAAAATAACGGTTGAAGGTAAATTCGATCTAGACGTCGGGTCACCGACGGTAGAAAGCCAGGTGCGAGCGTGGCACAGTAGCATCGTTTCGAAGAGTCAATCTTAAGAAAATATTGAAATCCCCCGGATTTGTCTGACTGCCTTAGTTATTGAGTCTGCCAAGCCCTGTGAGGGGATCCCAGTTCGCAATCGTGCTGATCCGCTCGAGCCACAGTTCGCAAATTGGGTTGACGATCGACCGTTTTACGCTGCTTACGAGATCTTGTTCTGCAAGTGCAAGTGCATCTGCGTCAGGGCAGTTTCTGAAAGCTTCAACTAGACGAGGCTCGTAGAATCACCAAACGCCATTCGAAAACTTGGCCTACCAGCCTCAGCTCCCATTTTGTTTTAAAAACACGTTATGTTTTAGGCAGTCTGTTGCGAAGCTCAGAGTTGAGGACTTGGTCAAACGGAGGATGCCACACGAAACACCCGACTGCTTGAAAGATTTGTGGCGGGCTCCGTCTCGTAATTAAGATTCAAATGACAAGAAGAAGGAGGCAAAGAAGGCATACCACGGCTCGATTAGCTCTTAGGTACAACAAGAACCAAGCTCGAAGCCCGCTTCTCTCTCATCTGTCACCTGCATGTGAGAAGGGCATTCACATTTACTTGCGTCAAAGGGCAAACAGACGCATATGATGTGAGGCATAAGACAACGACGACTGGACTCGGGATATGTCTCGAGACATGGCTGGCTCTAGACTACTCAAGGGCACCGAGATGGCAGAAATGGATCATATTTTTCCGGGGGTAACACGACAAGAAGAACAAGAAGATCGTTGTTATTACTGATCAGCCCATTCTATAAAGTTAAGTAGCTAATAAACCAGCTGTCAAATTTGAACCGATAACTTGAATAGGGTCTCTAAAACCCGTTCATAGCTTCTCCCTTCCATGATCAAAAAGAGTAGGACAAGTTCAAGGAAGTGAGCCTAATGGGATAAATCACGATATTGTTTGAGAGGTATGGGAAAACCTACCAATACTTCAAAGACTATAGTGTGGTTGATTCATTGTAACGGCAATAGCTGGTTCACGGACCCTTATTAATCTATTATCTAGCGGGTCACACATAATGGTGGTGTTGTGTGGTGTGAAGCAGTAGAATGTACGAGTCTTCGGCAAGTTTTGGAGAGATGGCGAATGAAGTATCTTATGTGCCATCCTAACATTATTATTTGCGTCATATCACTCGCACATGAAACTGGCTGCTGTGTGAACGGCGGAAAAAAAGCGTTTTCCTCACCAGGTCTGTTCCTCACGTCTATCAGACAGATACCAGATAGGTCACCTAGCAAGGTTTGGCAGGTAAATATAATAGAAATCGGGGGTTTTGTGTATGTCAAAATCATACAGAATGAAGTTATTATTCGGCAGATAAAACAGAGTACAGAGAGCCATTGTGGGTTGGGTGCATTTCACGCCGGATTTGAAACTCTATGAATCCGAAGTGTTTGCCACCAAGTTCGATGACAATACTAATCGGGTCATCTGGATCCTTTCTGATATCCAGGCAGATCTAATGATCACGTCAGTAGGTTTTGGCCGATCTTAATCAACTTTAACCTAGCCCGTCCTTTAACTCTTGTGGAATAGGTCCTTTTTGCGAGGTCGCAACCCAAGCTAGAAATCCCGTCATTGTACCACCAAGCACGATGGACGAGCGTGCATCTTGCATCTGTCTATCAATCACGCAGCTGAAAGAGGGAAAATATTGAGTTTTCCCCTTTCTGCCGTAATAGGTAGTCTTGGCGCAGCACCCCACGATCACGACATATTACCCCGGCCCGACACCTTCTCCGATCTCTCCAAAACTGATAACGTATTCTCTCTTGGAATAAAAAACGTGCTCGAGATGCTCTGTCACTTGAGTCTTTTGCAGTTAATGCCAGATCCAAGAAGGTAAAAATGAAGACGATCGTCCTTTCGGCCGGACAGATAACCAACAACGTGCGATATGCCAAGACAACTCTACCAGATACACGCTCACGTTACTCCAGCACGTCATGTGGCGCGAATGAATAGCTTCATGTTCATGGGGCTTGCTGACACGAGTATGCCGTGTAGCGTGGGCTGAGAGTCGACCGTGGGATTGGCTACTTCTTCCGATTAGGCAGAATGAGTAACTCCTATGGGTAAGATAGGAGGACACGTTCTTTCCACTGAGCTCACTCGCTGTGCGAACTGCGCCAATGTGTATAAATAAGGTAGGAATCACCCCCTCTGGCCATGTATGTCAGAGGTTGTTCACATCGTCTCCGTTCGCCAGGGTGCCCAAAGCGTTCATTCCGTCAAGATGAGACTCTCTCTTCAACTCTGGACCCTGTCGGTTCTGGCTCTCAGCCATGCTCTGCCATCCGCTACCGAGAACATTGGAAAGCGCGATGCGCCTGGCTTCGCCCAGGGCGAACCATATGATGGGAATGGCAAAGGCGCTCCCATTCTCGGTATCCTCCTCCCCTCACCCAACACGCTGGGGTAATGATAACTAACGGCAGTAGGCGGCACGAACAAGCAAATCGACCTCCAGAACCCAGACAATCTGGGCCAGCAAGCCACCGACAACGGTGTGGTCCCGAATCTGAAATGGAGTTTTTCCGATTCCAAGACCAGAATTCTCAAGGGGGGATGGGTCCGCGAGCAGGTCATCACCGACCTCCCGCAGAGCCATGACATCTCTGCTGCCCAGCAGCACTTGACGAAGGGTGCTATCCGGGAACTCCATTGGCATCGCGTGGTGCGCAATCCCCTATCTTTTGTACACTCACCTAAACTGACACACAACAGGCGGAATGGGGGTTTGTGTATTCCGGCTCGGTCCTAGTCTCGGCAGTGGATGAGTTCGGCCGGTACCAGGTGGAGAAGCTCAACTACGGCGACATCTGGTACTTCCCCAAGGGCGCGGCGCATACCGTGCAGGGGCTGGAGGACGAGAACGAGTTTCTCCTGGTCTTTGACGAGGCTGATTTCGACAAGGTCGGAACGACATTCATGGTGGACGACTGGATAGCCCACACGCCCAAGTCCGTCCTGGCCAAGAACTTTGGGCTGAACGAGTCGGTCTTTGACTCTGTCCCGTCGCCGAACCCGTACATCTTCAACGGCACCGTCAGCACCCAGAACGTCACCTCCGGTCCGGCGGGCACCCTCAGCGGGAACGCGTCCTTTGTGTACAGGACCTTGCAGCACCCGTCTGAAAAGGTGCCCGGAAAGGGAGGCGTGTTTTACAAGATCGACTCGACCAACTTCCCCGTCAGCAAGACCATCGCTGCTACTTTTGTCACGCTCCAGCCTGGGGGGCTGAGAGAACTTCACTGGCATCCTAACGTTAGTCCTCAAACCTCCCACACTCAGAAGAATGGATGCTGATAAAGCCGGGTAGGCCGAAGAGTGGCTCTACTTTCACCAAGGACACGCGAAAGCGACCGTGTTCATTGGCAACTCCAACGCCCGCACGTTTGATTTCTCTGCTGGCGACACCGCTGCGTTTCCTGACAACTCGGGTCACTATATCGAGAACACGTCCGATACGGAGGATCTCATCTGGATTGAGATTTACAAATCCGACAGGGTCGCTGACATCTCGCTCACGCAGTGGCTGGCGCTCACGCCTGTGGACATTGTCGCGCAGACGCTGAAGATTCCACTTGGCGTTGCGGAGGGGTTGAAGAAGGAGAAGCAGGTTCTTGTTCAGTAATGGACTTGTGTACGTATGATAGGGCGGGAGATGTTGCCCATAGTAATTAATATATAATGTCAACCACAATCGTGGATGTAAGCGTAACAAAAACGAGCAGTTTGGCAATATTGGCCGGCGAAAGAAGCTGGCACCAAACCTCTCCTCTTGGGGCTGTTTGCTGGGCGAAGGTGGGGATTATGACGGTTTGTCTCAAGCTCGATCGTGGCGGCACCACCGGTCCATCCCAGATCCCCGGGACGGTGCGCGAATCTCAGATCTGAATGCCCCGACCCGCATGACGTCGCTCGCTGCAGGTCCCCGGCCTACACCGCATTTGGACATGTAAGTGCATAGTGTATGCACGAGTAATTCCACTGCGTGTAAGGTATGCTACGCAATAACGCGCCCTGGGCAGAGCCGAAGATCGATGATGTTGACGTATTGGCTGATCTTTGTTTCATTTTTGTGTGTCTCTCGTAGTAGAAGATGCATCCTTCAACCGTTTTGTCTCTGTTCTTACCCATTGGATCCATTGACTGCGCGCACCTTTGAAAGACGTTTGAACGGCCTCATACGTGTCGTACTGTGTTTGTGATGTCTAGACCGTGGATCTTCATCTGCCCGTCCTCGCGAGGTGTCGGGCATGCTCTCACCCGTCACCTCCTCCGCAACACAGCCAACGCCAAGACCCCCATTCCAATCCTCGCGACATCCCGGACGCGCGACTCCGTGGATAGCGTCAAGTCACGTCTACTCGACGGCATCTCGGACTCTGCCGCAGAAAACCGCCTTCATGTGTTGCCAGTAGACGTCACCCACGAAGAGACCATCAACGAGGCATCCCAAAAGGCGGCAGACCTCTTTCCCCGGGATGAGTACCATCTGCACCTCGCCTTCGCCCTCCCCGGAATCCTGCACGCCGAGAAATCCCCAGCCCAGATCGACTACCAGAATGCGCTGGAGAGCTAGAAGGTCAGCTCCCTGGGCCCAATGATGTTGATGAAGTATTTTGTCGACTTCTTACCGCGCAAGGTCGCCGAGACGGCTCCCCCGGAAACGGAAGGTGACGGACTCAAACTGCCACACCATGCGCTCTGGGTCAACATGTCGGCGCGCGTGGGGAGTGTCACGGATAACAGACTAGGCGGGTGGTACAGCTACAGAAGCAGCAAGGCGGCAGTCAACGCTCTGACCAAAACCCTGGACCACCAGCTCGAGGCGCGCAGCGGGAACAAGGCCATGTGTGTCAGCTACCACCCGGGAACAGTCAAGACGGATCTGAGTAAAGGGTATTGGGACAGCACGGCCAATGATAAGTTGTTGGAACCGGATGACGCTGCTGCTCGGATGGCGAAAGTGTTGACGGAGAAGGTCGGGCTGGAGGGCAGAGGGAGGTGTTGGGATTACAATGGCGAGGAAGTACCTCCTTGAAAGTCGAGCGGAGCGAGGTCCAAGCAGTAGAGTGCAAAATGTAGTTTATCATTCGAGTCTATCATCATACACCATACACCCGCCATTTGTCCCGTTGCCGTTTTACCCGTATAAGCCACCCGTCGACCAAAGCGCGGGCCTAAAACTCCACGTTCTGGAACGAGGCGCTGTCACCAGGCGACTTCCCGCCCTTCTCCACTGCCAACCCGTTATCATCATCTCCATCATGCCCATCTCCGTCTTCAACGGTAGCTTGCTTTGGTCGCATTGCGAGCCTCTGCTCCTCCCGTTCCTCGGCGCGCACTTTTTGCTCGGCTTCAGACCTCGCCTTGTTCTCGCTCTGTTTTTGTTCATCGCTATCTTCCGACTCGTCCTCGTCGTCGTCGTCGCTGCCATCTTCGCCCCCAGCAGCTCCATCCTTGTTCCGCGCTGCAGCCTCTTCTGCGCTCGGCTCCGGTGGTTTGCTGGAGCTCTCTGTCGGCGCGGGCGGCAGATCCTTCTGTGCAGTCGAGATAGCTGAAGTAGGCGCCTCATTTGGCGGCGGCCGGAGGGCGTCGAGATAGAACTTGGTAACGCCCAGAATGCGCCCGTTCTTCTCACACGCATCAACCCACTCGGGCCTGACGACCGGGATGTTGAGTTCTTGGGCCTTCTCCCACTGGATGCCTCGTCCCTCGGTGGTGACAAAGTGGGTGGTGTCGATGCGCACGCCATCCACGATACGGGCGCCGATCCTCTCCACCGCCTTTGCCAAGTTCTCGCGCGTAGCCGGCGGCATGATGCCCGTAGTGATGGTGATGCCGCTGAGATCTGTCATCTTGTGGGTGCGCACCACGACGCGCTCGCTCGCAAAGGTCCCCGCCGTTGTTCGCAGCACCAGGTGGAAGGCATATTCGGTGTCGACAGCCAGGCCGCTGATCTTTGTCGAGTGCATCGCTGTAGGGCGCGGAATGTTACCCGCCTTCTGTCCGTTGCGGAAGAGTGCGAGGCTGATCAGGTCGGCCGTCGCCAGCTCGATGGGATCCCACTCAAGCACCACGCTCGTCTGTGTCGCATTGCGGCATCGCAGCACGGGAGTCGTGGGCTCTGCGGCGCCAAAGCACGAGTATATCTGCTCCTGCAGCCCGCGGAACGCCCGCTCTGCTGCTGCCTCCGAAGTCGCGTTGCGCGCAACGGTGATGTCTACGATCGAGCCTGATGAGATATCGGGCGGGAGGAGGATCGATGGGAATTCAATCTGCTCGCACTGCAGTCAGCTACCACTGGGCCTTGTGCGACACGATGCTGAAACGTGGACATACCAGTCGCTTGTCGGGCGTGAGCAAGACTGTGACGCCGGCATCGACCTTGCCGACCGTCAAAGAGACGAGCATAGTTGCTTAAATGCGCGCGCAGCTGAATGAGTCGCAAGTATGTCGTGATATGCTCAGAGGCCTCGCTAGATCGTGTTGCGCTTGCAATTGGTGTTGGTCCTGAGAGCTAGCTGTACTGTGGTAGTTGCGCTATGATGTGGGCTGGGAGCTCCGAAGCTCTGACAGTTTGATGCATGTGGCCCGTGGGACGTGTCCTGGACAGATCGAGCTAACCAATTTACGCTCACCTGGCACAGGGCGAAGTATGAAGGTGCTGCAAACTATAGAATTCCCACTAAAACGTAGGATCATGACAGGATATCTAGTCTACATACGCATCTGCGATAATATACAGTAATACATGAGCACCGTTAAAGACGTAGGCTAATATCTCCGCCGCTATCAGCGGGGACTCCGCTCTCCTGCTCCGCCCCCCGTTCCCAAAGTCGGCTCGATCCTCTTTTTGATGTGCTCAGCCAAGTAGTTTACTAGCTCTTGAAAGTCAAGCTGCATCAACTTCTTAGGCTCAAAAACATTCAGCCTTATCGTTCCGTAGAGTTGTCGATTTCTATCCCCCCCTGCAGCTCTCTGCGCCTCCTCTCCATCACTTTCCTGAGGCAGTGGTCTTCCAAACTTATCATACCCGTTGATCCGAAGCGCAGCAATGAATGCCGCCCGAACCCTCCTTCCAGCGGTCGACTGAACGACTACCCTGGTTTCATCATTGGCGTTCCTCTGCACATAGCACCACAGCGGCTGGTCTCTTCTACCTTTGGCCGCGTAGAATGAGATAAACTTGTCGGTCAGCGGCTGCTCAGTTGGCCCCAGATACTTCATATGGTACATCGAGAACGTGTGTTGCTTGCAGACAGACACCCGCACGGGGTACTTTTCGAAGTTCTGGCCCTTGATAAGTCGTAGACCGATGGGCGGGTGGATGTTGAACTTTCTGGATAGTTCTCGGACCTTGAGGCCTGTTGTGTAGTCGTTGGTATCCTCATACCCTATTTGTCGGTGTATCCAGTCGATACTACCGACGTCTTCTCCAGAACCCTTTGGCTTGCTGCTACTGCGCGGTGGTCTATTCGCTGATGCTACACCTCGCTGTGAGTGGCAGCGGCTTGTGCCACTGCTCCAGGTTGTTCTGGAGAGGTGTAGCAGGGGATACCACCGCCCGAGGGCGCTTCTCGTCATGATGATATAGATCTAAGGAAGACATATATGGCCGCTCCCTGATTCGCGCTGAGATGGCCACTTTTTGAAGTTCCGGCAGCTTTCAAGTATCTCATTTATAAGATAAACTTGAAAGGTGCTGGATTTGGTAGTCGTTGTTCACTGTCCGTTGACTTTGCGGGGTGGAAGGTTTGGGTAGTCTGGAGCCTCAAGGTGCATCTGACACAAACCTACAGGTACCTGCACGTTCAAACTGGGTCAAAGCTTCAAAGACTGGAGTGAGGTCCTAGGTGGAACACTCCCCACTCTAGCTTGCAACAACCAACCACGGTTCTTACAAACAAGCATGCACACCCAGCCTTTCATATGAACGCACTCGTCCTGACTGATTGTTATTATTATTATTATTAGTAAAATCAGGCTGCTGTTTTAAGGCGTGTATCTGTATCAACTACCTCTTCCACATTGAGAGCCTCACACAAGACAGTCAACAGCAGCATCAGCTGTTCCGCAGAATACGCACAACACCACCAACCTTGCTCGTCAGCCCCATCCCATAGCCAACCTCAACCACACCACTTGCAAAGCGCCAGCTCCGATCCTGCTGCGGAACGGGGTATTGGATGGGCGGCGGGATCGCCGTGCGTACCCCCAAGATTGAGAATCTATCCTCACAGACCGCTTTCAGGTTGCATAGTCCCCTCAGCCCTTCTTCGCCCGCGAACCTGCCGTATCCGGAGCCACCCACACCTCCAAAGGGCAGCTGCACCGCGTAGGTAGCCCCAAAGTCGTTGACGGCTACCATGCCTACCTTTAGACCCTTTACTACTGCTCGGAGGATAGGGTCCGACTCGGAGCCGAATATGGAGCTGCCAAGACCGAAGCTGGCCGCGTTAGCCACGCGCAGGATATCCTCAGCTGAGCCGGAGGCCGGCGGGCGCATGAGAACCATGATAGGACCGAAGCACTCTTCGTTGGCAATGGCCATGTCAGGCGTAACGTCTACCAGCAGCGTCGGCGCAAAGTAGTGTCCGCTGGGATGGTCCGGGTGCGTGCAGCGCTTGCCCCCAACGAGCAGGCGTGCCCCTTTTCGGAGGGCTTCTTCAACTAGATTTTCCAGCCGCGAGAATGAGTTGTCTGATATCATAGCCCCCACATCCCCTTCCGGACCCAGGCGCAGTGCACGCACACGGGGTGCCAGCGACTGTAGGAGCTTCTCGTATGTGCGCGTTGACTGGGCAATGATGCGCTCGATGCCGATACAGTTCTGCCCCGACGCCTGGAAGGATCCCCTCATGAGAATATTCACCACACGAGGGAGGTCAGACTTAGAGACCGAGTCCAGAACGATGGCGGCATCCTTGCCGCCGAGCTCAGCGACCACAGGAGTGAGCGCCTTGGCTGCAGACGCCGCCACCTTGTGACACACTGGCCGCGAGCCGATAAACGTGATATGACTTATCCCGGGGTGGCTCGTGATGTGGTTAGCCGTCTGCGGCCAGCAGGCTACCGTCTGGACGAGCTGCGGGGAGTGGCCGTGTGCAACCAGCGCCCCTCGCACGATGTTTGTGAAATAACTGGTGCTCCAGGCTGTTTGTTCCGACACCTTCACCACAATGGCGTTGCCGGCAAACAGGGCGCTGATCATGGGACCTACCAGATTGTGAAAGGGATAGTTCCAGCTGACGAGCGCAGCCACCACGCCCAGAGGCTCGTAGTAGACTGTGTTGCGCTTGTAGGCCATCAGCAGGTTTGTGGGACGGCTTGAGGGCTGGAGAGCCTTCTCGCCGTGCTTGATCGTCCATGCGAGCTTTTCAGTGGTCACCAAGATCTCACCCAGCTGCGCGTCCACCATCGTCTTGCCGCTGTCCAGACATGCCACCCTGCAGATGTTCTCCTGGTGGTCGAGCACGTGCTGCAGTAGAGAGCGGAGGACGGCGCGGCGCGCGCGAAACGACGTCGTGGCCCAAGTGGGTTGAGCGGCGCGAGCCTGCTCGACGGCGCGGTCGATCCCGTCTGGCGTCGATGGGTTGACGAGGCCGAGAAACTGCCCGGTCGCAGGAGCATAGCATTGGATCGCGGTCGAGCCTGGGACCTGAAGAGCGAGATGGAGTCTACTGTTAGCCGAGTGTGTTCAGCATGTGTACGTATCTCTGTGTGTATATATACCTTGATGGCGGGCTGCGCAAGAATTTCTTTCTCCTCTGGGCCCTTGGGCGCTGGAACGGTGTAGCGGATAGGCTTGTCCTCCCGCGTGCCCATGTACCAGCAAAGGAGAAGCAACGCGCCTATAAAGGTAGAGCAGAAAACCGGCAGTGGTAACGGTGCCCATGCTGCGGCCTCCGGCGGGATTTCAATTGACCTGCAACGCCTCTGTCAGAAGCCTGCAAGCCTGATTGACTATGATTGACCGTACGAGAGCATGTCGTGGAAGGCGGCTCGAAGCTGCTGAAGTAGACCTGTGACCGTTTCTGTTGCCATTGCGGCAGTTGTGCGAGAACTAGAGCACCGAGTGAAAATCTCAGGGCATAGCTGCCGTAAAGACTCTAAAGTGAAAGCACGTAGCCGCCTTAGGTGCAATAGGAGACTTCGTTATCCCCGCTACCTTGAAGGTGGACGGGTTT
This sequence comes from Diplogelasinospora grovesii, assembly GCA_033297225.1. Classification (NCBI taxonomy): domain Eukaryota; kingdom Fungi; phylum Ascomycota; class Sordariomycetes; order Sordariales; family Diplogelasinosporaceae; genus Diplogelasinospora; species Diplogelasinospora grovesii. The sequence goes on along the minus strand of MU853830.1, from coordinate 116,052 downwards.
TCATGACTTTTCTTATGATAATATGGTCGCACCACCCTCTGGCCTGCATGCACGTAGGGTCATTAATGTGGGTCCTCGCACCATAGGGGTTCATTTCGACATGCGCCAAGTGAAACCTATGCATCTCAAGTGGACGTTTGATGCTTCTTTCGCCATTTCAGAGCTCGCTCAATATTCACCTACGACTGTGCAAACTCTGCATAAGTTTGTGTACAAGTCCACAAGCTCGTTGAAACTAAAGCATGTGCGTGCTTTCCTGCCCAAGCGCCTGCTCACCGTAAACATCGTGTTATTTAGTCTATTACGTACTCTCAAATGGGTATCTCCTGCCATTCCTACCTTCGGGAATGTGTATATCCAAGACAAAAGATACAGTGACAAAAGCATGTATATATATGGTATGCCAACTAGGAGATTATGTCGCTCCTAAAAACCGCATATCACAAGGCAAAGTGCAAAGCAGAAACAGGAAATCAGTGAGATGGTCTACAATGTCGATGAATAAAGGGATGTATGCAAAAATGACTCTAGCCTTCGTACAGTATGTGCGCGCATGTGTATAGTGTGAGTGCGTTTGTCCCCGTAAACCCCGTCCCGCGATGTAAATGCATCCTTGCCTCCAAAACGCCGGCTGTGACCGAGAAAAAGCGTCCCGCGAAAAGATAGTCCGACAGACAACGACCACTTGCTTTTTTGCCCTGACTCGTGGATGGGTCATGCTATTCATCAATGCATGAGCATCCGGGATATCAAATAAAGACTAGGGAAGGAAAGAGTAACAGAAAGGGAGACCAGCGCCCCCCGGGGGTAACAAGCCGTGATGCCAGCCATGGAATAATTTATAATATACAGCCCAAAACTTGGTTTGCAATGCATCATGGGTCGATGCTCTTCTTGGAAAACGCAGACAATCCCCGTTTCCTGACGGTTGTTAGGTTGAAGCGCCGTTGACCGGACGCTCCATGGGTCGAGTGTGACGACTCGATCCTACTGAGCCGTGCCGCCGAGGTGAAGTCGTTGCTGGCCTCGAGGCTGGGCCGCACGCGGTCCATGGAAGCGCGTATCCGGTCGTAGGATGGCCTGCACCGGTCTATTGACCGGCGCACAGTCATGGGCTCTTGTTGCATGACCTCGTCCTCTTGCGCCGTTTCGAGCGATTGGCGGTTGTGCATCGTGTAGTTGGTGCCGTCGCTGCCGTTTTGCGTGCGCGTGTGTTGCGTGGCCACCGAAGGGGGATAGATAGGCCGCCTGTCTTCGTCCACGCTGGCGTATTGTGCGTGCTTCCCCTTCCTTGTCGCCGTCGACTCTGAAGATCCCGACGACGTCCCCTCGAGACCCTCGTCGACTGCAGTCCTGTTGTTCGCACCGGCGCCGTCGAACTGGCCCAGCTTGACCTGCTCCCGGACAATGTCCACGTCGTACGGGAACCTTGTCTTTTGTATGCACTTGATGACGAAGCGCGGCAGGATGCAGATGGCAGGTGTGACGATCATGACCATCCAGAAGGTCAACTCCTGGTAGACTTGCGGCGCCGCCTTGTAGAACACGGCAGAGTAGGTGCTAGCTGTGTATACTCCGGTCCAGAAGAAAATGAAGAGATCACTAAGCGCTATGACCAGCAGCATCAGCCAGTCCCACCGGTACGTGTTGATGAGAATGTAGAGGTTGATAGTGAAGACGGCCGGATGGGCAATGTAACATCCGAGCCGCGTCCTCTCGGCGATATCGAGCCCGTTGCCCGACGCTGTGGTGGTAAGGATGACGAAAATGTACGGGATGAAGAAGCTGGTGACGGACTGATAAATGCCGTCCAGCATATATGCCCTGGTCGTCTTGTCAGCATGACGCACGGTACGACGCGAGCACGGTTGTCGGAATTCAACTTACCAAAACTTGGTTTGTGTCCACTCTAGCCGCTCAATGCCGCGACGATACAGCTGAGGCACCGCCAAGGACACGATGTCGCTGACATCCTGATCCAGAACGCCCATAAGGATAACCGGGACCGAGGTGAAAAACAGGTTGAACAAGAGGATGTAGGTGTAATCGAAGATGTACGAGATGTCAAAGTTGCAGAGGACCTGGAACCAGAAGATCGACCAGGTCCAGACCATGTTCTTGTAGAAAAAATTGCTAATTGTTTCTGCCAAGCGTCGGTAGGACCATCGGCCGTGGACGAGCACAAGTCTCTGCAGGAAGCGGAACTGGCCAATGGCATAGTCCGATGACATGACCGCCTGGCGACCTTCTTCACCCGCAATGCCCACACCGACGTCGGCCTCCTGGATCATGGCGACGTCGTTAGCTCCGTCGCCGATAGAGAGGGTCATGACATCGAGGCCGTTCTTCACCATGGAGACGACAGCCGCCTTCTGAGCAGGACTGACACGGCAGCAGAGCACCGACTTGCACTGCTTGCACAGCAGCAGGAACTTTTGCTTCAGTTCGTCACTCAGTACCCACCGGAGCGTGAACCCGTCAATAACGAGTCCGTGCGTGGCAGCTGGCGCCTCGTGGTCGTGCTTTGCCTTCTTGAGCTCCTCGTCGCTGCCCGTCATGCCGAATCTGGCCAGACCCTTGTCGAGATCCTCTTCAGCGAGGCGCAGATACACGCCTTCGTCTGTGTCGCCGCTCTCGTCTTCAAGCACCTGCAGACGGATGAGGTCCATGTCGTTGTTGAGGAGATTGCACGAGAAGCCAATGTTGATGGCGGTTTCCACCTTGTCGCCAGTGAGGACCCAAAGCTTGATTCCTGCGTCGCCGAGAAGCGCGATCGTGTCCGGGACTCCGTCTTGAAGGCGATCCTCAATGGCCGTCCCGCCAAGAAGGGTGAGGTCCTGCTCGATCTTATCGGCAACTTCTTCAAGCTTCTCCTCGCGGTTCTCGAGGGCCGTGGCTGCCTTATCATGCTCAATCCGCCACTCGCGGTATTCCTCCTCTGAAAGCTCCCGCTCAGCAATGCAGAGAGTGCGTAGACCTTCGACGGCAAACATCTCCAGGTGCTTTGCCGTCTCCAGGCGCAACTCCTTCTGCTCGCCCCGCTTGAGACGCGAGTAAATGACGCTGTCGGCGCCCTTGCAAAAGAGGACGATTCTGCCGTCCGGCATCCGGACGATGGCGCTCATCCTTTTCCGACTGCTGTTGAACTCGATGGTGTTCAGGACGGGGTAATGCCTCTCCTCACCCATGACGTTCACAATGATTCCGTCATTGGACCTGCCCAGCACAGTGAAGCCCATGTCACGAGCCGTGGCGACGAGCGCCGCCTCATCAGGGGACTGGGCCTTGTAGATTATCTTCGGGCGATCGCCGGGTATCTTTTCGGCGATGACCGTGTGGCAGAGAGCAAGAGCCAGCATAAAGTGTTCATTTGCGCGTTGCTGTTCAGGCCCATTCTTGCCCGCCAGATCCTCAACGAAATCGGGGGCGATGAACGTCAGGTCCTCGTCGTGAAGGTACGGGTTGTCGTGCAGTTCGCGAAGGCCTTGAAGCGTTCTCACTTTGGCCTGGGCGATCTCAGCCCTGATCTTGTCCGCCTCCTGGTCGACATCAATGCCCATCCTCTTGTTCCAGCCGGCCTGTGCTTCTGTGTATGCTTCTCCGTACGGCTGGCCGTTGATGGTGGCCTTCTTGAATTCCATCACATTCTGCGTTAATGTACCTGTTTTATCCGAAAAGATGTACTCGATCTGCCCAACGTCATCCGATATGTTCCACGACTTGGGTATGCAGGGCTGGTCGATCTTTTCGTAGTACATGCCAATGTCGCTGTAAATAAAATATGCCTGCAGCGTCCTGACAATCTCGAGCGAGATGTAGAGGGAAATGGGAACCAAGTTCTGGAAGACAATGACGGCGGCCCAAAAGGTGATGAAGCCTGTCAGTCCAGGCGTCCCTCCGATGGACCCGTACTCGAACCAATACAGAGATGCATCCTTCTTGCCCCAAGCGATGCCGTTAGCGATGGCTGCAATGAGACACATGACCAAGAGAATGCCAAAGTTGCAGACGACGTTGAAGTTGAGCTCGCGGGCAATGCGGGCTCGCTTGCTCGGCGTGATTCCGGCGTTCATCATGATCTTGGTGTCGTGGCCCGTAAAGACGACAACCCCGAGAGCCCATTCGGTGTTCCGAAGGTTGCACCCGCGGAGCAGCATGTTGTCAATACTGATCGGTTCTGACATCTCAATCGGCTCTCCGTGAGGGTTCCGGGGCAGCTTCTGCCGCCACTTGATTGCGCCATTGTACTTGTACAGATTGGCCTGCGGAGGCTCGCTGTCGATGGAAAACTGAGCTCTCTCGCAATCACGCGCGTGCTTCAGCGTCCGGCCGCATCGGAGCGCGGAGCGCACCTTTAAGTTGGTCTCTCCATCCAGATTTTTCGTCTCAACATAACAAGCTCCATCTGGATCCGAAGTCGACAGGATGATGATGTCGGCCGGCAGCTCGTCATCGTTGTAAATGCGAACGAAGTCGCCGACAACCAAGTTCTTCCACGCATCCTTGTGAAACCGGGCTTTGCCGGAAACCTCCAGATCATGGTTGATCAGATCGCCCTTGATCGTATGTAAAGCATCCTCATTTCCCTCCTGGAAAGAATACGACGTATCGGGCCTCTCAGCATCAGGCGGCACTTCGAGTCGATTCGGCTCTCGGGGAAGGGGTGATGGCACTGGCGTCATTTGAAACTCTTCCTGCGCAGAACGGAAGGATTGGTCCTGAGATCGCCGCGAGGCAATCGACTCACGTCGGGGGGTTTCGAGGGAAACGCGCGCATCGTCGGGCGTAGCTGACTGCCTCTTTCCCCCAGCGTCCTTCTTCCACAGTCTCTCGATCGCGCGCCACAATGCGCCAAAGAACCTCGAATTGGCCTTTTTGAATCTCCGCCATAGCGAAACGTTGTCAGCCTGCACGTTCACGTTGTTCCAACCGACGAGCCGATGGACGGGTGCGTTGTTCAGCTCGTTGTCGAGTATAGTCCTCCGGTAATCCTCAATCGCATCTTTGATGGCAGTGACACAAATAATAAAGATTAGGGGAACTGCGTTAAGTCCGGGGTTTACACCTCCGAAGATAGGGAATATCTACAGCCAGTCAATGCTTGCAGCCCGGAAAGGCTGGGGATGGCCGAGCGTAGGCGCAGGGCTCATTACTCACAACAAGGATGACAAGAAAGAGGAAGAAAATATTGGCGATGTTGTGGAACTGAAACCACAAGTTCTTTGGGACGAAAGACAGCGGAGTGTATTTGGCCGTCCGGATTTTGTTGCGAGGATATTGCTGCACAGGGTGTCCCTCCTCGTCTCTAAGTTCCCTCGGCAAGGGAAGATTGAAGAACAATGACCTCGGCGCCGCGCCGTGTCCCTCACTCGTGACGCTCTGGTCGTCGTTCTGTGCGTTGTCGTCTTGCCGCAGTGATTCGCTTCCGCCAGACGCCCTTTTCTTCTCGCCGGAAGCGGCCCTGTTGTGTTTCCTACCCACAAGCGACAGGCGCTTCAAGCTGCTACTCTTAACAGTCAATTTTCGAGTCGCCCATCTCGACCGTTTCGTCATTTTCCCTGGCTCAGGTCCCCCATCGTCTTCCCCCTTCCCAGGCGCCATCATTGAGGGAGTCGCGGGCAAAGCCCGATCAGCCCGAGTTGTTCGCCAGGCCGGCCAAATTGGCCTGTTCGCGATTCCGCCGCCACTGTAGTAATTGGAAGCAGCGCAAAGGCCAGGTTTAGGTTGAGGGAGGTGTTGTGCGTCGAGTGGTGACTTGGACGCGAGCTAATAAAAATACTCAAACACTGCACAGCAGGCCGTTGTGCAAAACTTGTTGGTTGCAACGTCGACTAATTGCGAAGAGAGAACGTCGACGTTGAATCCAGGGAGCAATGGGGACGCCTCGCGCTGACGAGTATGCCAGAACGGAGGGAGAAATTGGGAAGTGGAAGTTTGAACGTGCTTGTCTTGTTGGATAATGGCAGATCGGATAAGCCGGGGTTTTGCAGCCAGCGGGAAAAAACAGAGGCGCAAGGGCGGGCTTAGAAAGTAGGCGAATCCGCGAGGCCAAGACTTCCAGGTCAAGCAAAAGTGGCCGCAGCGTAGCGAGGAAAGAACGTTAAGAAAGCTAGAAAATGGAATGCAGAAAGGGAATCTGGCAAGTACGCAAGGGAAGCCTGGAGCCCTTACTCGACTCTCTGGAGAGCAGCCACACGGCGCTCACGGCAAGACGGGGCTTTGCTGGGAATTCGGTCCTTGAATTGGTAATCAATCAGCGTCCTCTACGGCGTAAGCTCTCATTTCACGGCGTCGCGCGGCATGTTGGTGGGGCCTTTCCAGGTTGTTCTTGGATCCAATTCCTCGGCCTGGATCGTTGTCCCAGCCAACTACAAAATGCAAATCATCTTAATCTGTACGGAGAAAGAGACGAATCACTGTCATGTGCGAAAAGAATTAGATGTCTAACACACACAACTACTCATCCAACCTAGAAACCGGATTGAGTGTTCTCTGCTCAGGGCGTCCGCGGGAAAAAAGGCGAATTCAAAGGGACTCTTCTGCTTCCCTCAAGTGGGGTCGGAGGCGGAGACACTGGAAAGACTTTAGATTGGGATGAGAGAGAACTTGACAATGGGCCTTCGTGGAGATGGTGCTGCATGCGACCAGGCCTACGCAATTTTGCCAGCTTTATCAATCTACTGTGTGAAAAGACCAGCGCGTCGTTTGTGAGAGCGTGCATCGCGTGCACCAAATGAAGCTCGCGTTGCGCTACGCTTTCATACCGGCGACCCGACGCCAGCCCTGCCCGACGCTGTGCATCTCAGGATGGTGTAACCTGGATGGCCTCTCGGACTCCTGAAGGGGCCCGGCGCCGAGATCGCGCTTCTTCGGTCCACGATGCATAAGGCCCGGACGAAGGTTAGAGGGCCGCTAAAATTGCCCTCCAGTTGGAGCACCTTCACCGACGTACTTGTACATACATACTTATGTACGAAGTATACTAACTACCTTAGTCGATGCACAGATTCAGAAAGACCCAGCCCTAAGAATCAAACGGGCACTGGACAGCAGAAACTCTACATAGACTACCTAATTAATTAGCAGGGCAGGTTGAAGAGGTTTAAGGGGTTGGTAGGTAAAAAAACGGGTCCTATCCGATGTCACTGTACCCCTCCATCTTGGTTTGCCATTCTTCAGCAATTCCGCCGACCGCGTTGTTTCCCATGAGGATTCTTCGCTGCCTAGGCGACGAGGCGTCAGATTGGCCTTATCAGGTGGCCGAGCCTCAACGTTAGCGCTACTATCCTTCAACGAATCCGGTACTTCGCCTCATTTCTTACCCCGATAAACCTCGATCTCGAATCTTGTGGCCATGGTTGTCCTGCAACCCATTTGGGTAGTGCTGACACACTGGAGCAGGCATGCTTGTATACATTATACTTTGGTCTGCGATCCAGGAACACCTACCAACAATGAAACTCCAGCCTCACCACGATTACTCGGTTCCATTAATGCCGCTGTTAAACCTTCGCCGGCGGGCCCCTGTCCCACGCAGGCGGACACCAACAAGACTTGAAGATCCCCAAAGCGCCAGGTCCCTGGGGCCTCGGCGGGCAAGCAACAGCCCCGTTCGTCCAAAGGGGTTTCCGTGCCCACGGGAAATCATTACGTCGCTCCGTCAATGCAGGGGCGAGAACAGGGTTTCCATTCCGCGCTTGACTGATGCAGGGTCCAAGTCTGCGCACGTGCAGTTCATGAGAGTTTTCCGTTGCACACCGTGTATGAGTTTTCTTTTTGCGATCAAATCCGCGCAAATCCGAAGCCATCTGGAGTTTATCTAAGTCCGATGCTGTGCATTTAGAGTGACTTTGTTTCCCTACAAGTGCAGGACAGATTTCCAAATCCGGCAGGATCGGACTCCAGCGCAAGGCGGCCTACTGGATTTGGATAAGCCAATGAGAGCCTATGAATCAAGGGCACCGCAAATGCTTAATTGTCGCTGACTTCTGCTGACGAAAGGGATACCCACTCTTGGCCGAAAGTTCGCCCAAGAGTCACTGGCGCTGACGATGTTGCAAATATCGAAGACCTGTGGCGAACTAATGGTTGCTTTCGGTTCTTTCGGTTGGTTTCTTCCAGGGGCAATTAGCTGCATCCGCAGATCGTGACGTGCGTCCCGTCGTTTGATGTTAACCCCTTGTTGCAAAGTTGGCTAACCTCATTAGATAAATGCACTGTTTAGTTAAATATAGTCTGCAAAGGCAGGCTCGCAGGCACCCCACTGTCGCCTTTAATGCCTAAATTTTGAGCTGGCAGAGCTACCAACGCGGTTTTAAAGTGGATAATCGCGCCGGGTCATTTCGTGATCCACGAAAGCACGAGCAACATGGACACGACTCCACGAGCGCATCACTCACACAGTACGCCACTTGTGATATCTAATTTTGTTGCCCCACGGGACGGTAGTATGACGAACAATCTTACAAGGCTGCATTGAATATTCCTGTATTTTTCGACAATGAAGTAGAGCATCATCCAGCGAACGACTTACGATGTCAAAGAACGGAAACATAAAAAGCTTCTTCAAGCCGGCGCCGAAGGATTCACAACTACCGCAATCCCAGACGTCCCAGACATCTCTGACACCGGCTCCAATCCCGCGAGAACTATCCATCCCTCCGGAGCCGTCGTCCTCTCCACTCTCGGTCCTGCTGTCGTCTCCCCCCGCTCCAGCAGGTTACCGGAGCCGAGATGCAGTCATCCCGGGCTCGGATGACGAGGGTGACGATGATATTTCGTCGGACGATGACTTGCCGGACATGTTTGCGAGGCCCAGCAACATCAGCCGCATCGTACCGGCGCCGGCAAAGCCGGTTATGACTAACCCATGCGTCACACCCAGGGCCAAGCGAAGGGCCATCGCGATGCATTCGTCACCCCTGACGATCAACGCCAAGCATAGGTTTGATTTCAAGGCTTTGGTGAAGCATGCAAACGTTGATGGCGCCACTGAGGCCAGTCACGAGCGCGCTTGGAATTTGACTCGCCGGTCCGAGTCTCCTGACGAGGTGGGAACCCTGAGGAAACCACTCGAAGCTCTCGACGAGAACATGCTGGATGTCTGCGTCGTGGAGCCGAAAGGCAAGCTAAAGGGGAAAGAAAAGGGGCACGAGCGTAGGAAGCTTTTCCGCGCTGTTGAGAGGGCTGAAGCCAACACTCAACGCCCACAGTGGCATTTCTTCTCACAAGACCAGTCCGGCGCTCGTCGCCCAACCGACATCAGTGCTCGGCTACCCTTCCCAAGCCAGGCGGCGACGGGAAATTGGGCTTTTCTCGAGTCGGCCAACGGGCGCAACGACTTCTTCGAGGACGGGATCCCGTTCTGTCTTCAGAAAGAGCGGAGGGACCTGCCTGATGAGATATTCCTCTGGGTTTTGAATGAAATACCCCGTGAGAAGTCCAAGATTCTCCGAGCCGAGTATCTCAAACTTGTTGGTCTGTGTTTAGATCAGGCCAGACGGTGCGTGGACGAGGAGCTCATCACTCAACTATTTCGCAAGTTGGGTGCATCAGAAGAAGGTCTTGCGTCAGATGCAGAGCTACATCCGAACTATCAGAAGCCTCATCGCTATCGACAGAGCAACTGGACTCGTTTACGTTCAGTTCTTCGGATATTGGTCGAGATAGCACAGGGTCTGCACATACAAGCGCTCTGTCGAGCAGTGTCCATACTGCTCCGACTCGGGATCGACACTCTACTTCTCCAAGATTGTGGGGTTAACAGAGACTTCCATGATGCATTCCACGAGCTTGCGCGAGCAGTTCCCCAGGACAACTGGGATACTTTTGTAAGAATTTGCTCGTTTTTCCTGTCCTTTTACACTTTGACGACTTGTTCCAGTTTAGCCCTTCTTCTCATGCCTGCCAATGATGAGCCCCCGCTGACCAAGCCGCAGTGCGAGGAAGCATGTATGTCGGTTTATCTGAGTACAGAGGAAGCCTGTCTACGATGGAACGCGGTCTCGTCGATACCAGTCTTCCACCCACGGCTGGTCGACTTGCGCCGTAGACTAGCACTGGTCTGTATCTTCAATGATCCAACAAGGGGGCGTTCGCACCCGGAGACTACGTTCGACATGCATGCCGTCATCAACCGCATTGACGCCGACGACTTCATCGTGGATCGCGAGATCACGGACTTCTTTGCGTTGGCAGCACTCATTGGGTTGCTGGGTATCGCTATGGGAGACGGGCACCCTCCCCCGTCTGATGCACCCGCGGCCGTCAGGCAATATAATGCCGACGTAGACGAGATCACCGGCAGGGTCAAGGACATGTGGACCAGCATTCAGGAGACGGGAGCCGCGTACGTCTCGCGCCTAGAGGTCAAGCAGAAGTTGCAGGATCTGGACCGGAAACTTCAGCTTGCCATACGGACGGTACCCCCGCCAAAACGGGATGTCTTTGGCATCAACAAAACGAGCGAAGACGACGTGGCACGACCCAAGCAGCAGGCATTCATGAAGAAATTCCTAAATAGAGCCCGCCCAACGGCAATGTCGTCGCCATCGCTGGTTAAAGGAGTGCCAATGAAACTGACACCATTGGCGAAGATAACGCCGCCGAAAACGCCATGAGAGCGGGCGCCGAGGCAGCAGCAGATGTTCGTGGCGAGTAGGAGGATATGTTGGGCGGCTCATGTTCGGTGCGCCAATGTTTATCAAGACGGTCGGGAAACCCTGTATCATACAAACTCTAAGATACCCCTGTTCATTTTTCTCGGGTGGCGTCGGCTCGAATTCTGACTCAACAATGCTAGAACAATGCTTGCTTTGTCCAGGGAGCAGCTCGCCATTCGCGTGAACCCAGCAACCCCATTCCCTACCCGCTTGCTATCAAATCAAATGTACACATCCATTAGTCGTAGAACTTGCGATTCGGGTTATCGCCAAACAAGGCCTTGCGCATCACAGGCAGAGCACTCTCTTTGAGCAGGCCCAACCGGGTCTCAAACGTGTTGTCAATGTCAATCTTACCACCGCCGCCAACAATAACAACACCGCCAGCGCTATTATGGTGTCACAATCATTAGCTTCGGAATCCTTCGTTGACGAACCGTATGTGCGTGTGGGCGTGTCCTTACCTCCCTTCCGCCACCGGGTTCTCGTCATCGATAGTGGCCTTGATATCGTTGCCCACTTTCTCCTTGTACTCGCTGGCAGCGGCATCGATAGCCTTCTCGACGATCTCGTGGTCGGCCTTGCGCGCACGGATCTGCAGCTCAGGCTCGTTCATGGCGTAGAAGCCCTCTAGAATCAACCCCTTGAGAATGCCCTCGTATCGCTCCTTATCGGCGGAAGGCTCACCCAGCTTCTTCGAGGCCGCCTCGAAGATGTCATCCAGGAGCTCCTGCCGCGCGCCCAGCACCTTCAGCCGTGTCTTGTTGGCCATGGTCGACCGCGTGATCTGCTGTGACATAGTCGCCTGCTTGAACTTCTTCTCGTAGCTGCTGTCGATGGCGTCCGTCTCCTGCCGTACCAGCTTTGACTTCTCGATGGCGAATTCCTCGTTGGCCTTGATTTCAATCTCGCGCGCTTTCTCGGTTGCTTCCTGCTTAATGAATGCCGTCATCTTGCGCAACTCTTGTCCGACCTAACACCAACCACATTCCACTCGTCAGTCATGTCGGTGGACCAGCCAAATAGTTAACTGAAATTGCGGCTTCTCTATCTCACCTGGTCGTCGGACAATGCGTGAACTTGTGACATCTTGGCGGTTTGGTGATGTGAGGGAATTGCACGATTGCAAGTACAAGGTCCGGCAAGGAGGAGGCGGGCGAACGGTTGACAAGCTCGCAAGAAGAGCTAGTCGATCAAGTGCGAAGAGAAATATAACGACAGGGAAATAGAAACTAGGGGATGGGAAGTTATTTAGGTCTTGTTTTTTTGGAAGGTATTGCAGGCCTCAAAGTGATGTCTTGATGAGATGCTATCACGACGTTCAACCAACAACAACGTCTTGACGCAAGCTCGCCCCGAGATGCAGGGCAGCTCAGCATGGCACGCCGCAGTAGCCAACTGGGAGTGGGACAGCTATGTCAGCCATGTCCCACCTAGTATCACATCAGACCAATGAGACACGCTTCTCTGATAAGAAATGTCCAACCCGTTTTCGGCATCCCCCGTCAGCTGATGGGGCTTCCTCAGCCACGGGCCTGGGGGGCTGTGTGGCTTAAGTTATCAGCCGCCGTTGAGAGGTGGAGTCAAGCCGACCTGCCACCCATCAATGCAAAGTTGATTTTGTAGCGCGTTCCAGCAGTCTGAGCTGGGCGGTCGCTGGGTGGCGGTCCATGTGTCATGGGTCCTCCACAGGTCCAGCCTGCTGTCGACCATGTCCGGTGTTTCGACTGTATCACATTTGCCCGTTCCATTTCCCAACATCCATACCGACTTTGAACTCTGCTGTGGCATCTTCTTGCGACGACTGAGACCCCGCGGTCCGTTCTGACCTGTTTCACGTGCTGCCGCAGCCGGTTTTCCCTTCTGGGGGCGTCTTAAGAAACCCCGGCCCGCGCCTCACGATCGCAGCGCGGTGTGAACGCAGGGACATACATAAGTGCCGAGGAGACGGCGTCATTGATTGACAGGCCCAGCGACTCAACCGCACCGATCGAAATACAACACATACCAAGCTCTTGGACGAATCTGTGTTGGATATTGAACCAAATTTACTCTTCATCTGATTTATTCGACATCTTACTTTCCCCTATGCAAACACGTTAAGAAGCTCCCCGCCGCCGGCAGATGACCGCCGTTGCTCTGGCGCAATGGGTCCGATTGGCGGCATCTCCAACGGAGGGACTATCGCAGTAAGCTTTTGACAGACCCGTGCCTATTACCAAGCAGTTTCGCTGATGGTTTGTCGATCGCAGCTCGGGATCGTAGTCGGTCTCATGTCCACCAGTATTCAGAGCCTTGGCCTTACATTGCAGAGAAAGTCGCACATACTCGAAGACGAGAAAGGCCCCTACGATGTACGGAGGCCGCCGTATCGGAGGAGGAGGTGGCAGCTAGGCATGGCCATGTTTATAATCTCAAACGTCCTCGGCAGCTCGATCCAGATATCGGTGCTTCCGCTGCCCGTCCTGTCGACTCTACAGGCCTCGGGGCTCGTCTTCAACTCAATATGCGCGACACTCATACTCGGAGAGCCGTTCACAAGGTGGTCACTGTGGGGGACGCTGCTCGTGTGCGCAGGCGCCGTCTTGATTGCCATCTTTGGCGCCATAGCCACGCCGGCGCATTCGTTGAAGGAGCTGCTTGAGCTCTTGGGGCGGCGGCCCTTTGTGCTCTGGATGTCATTTCAGGCTGTCCTCGTGGTGGGAGTTGCCGTCGCAACGGAGCTCATCAGCCACCTTGGCACCCTGATGCAGGATGTGCGCTTCCGTCTCGCTCGCGGCTTTGCGTACGGATGCATAAGTGGCATCTTGTCTGCGCACTCGCTGCTTGTGGCCAAGTCGGCCGTCGAGTTGATTCTTAGGACAATTGTAGGCGGGGAGAACCAGTTCAATCACTGGCAGGCTTGGATGCTGGTTCTTGGCCTGCTTACGCTCGCCCTCAGCCAGTTGTACTATCTCCATCGAGGCCTTAAACTGGTCTCGACCTCGGTGCTCTACCCACTCATTTTCTGCGTCTACAATATCGTCGCCATTCTCGACGGACTGATCTACTTCGACCAGACCGACCTCATCAGCCCACTGCACGCATGCTTGATTGCTCTAGGAACCGTCATTCTGCTCTCCGGCGTCCTCGCACTGTCGTGGCGGCTTAGTGACGAGCAGCACACACCCGGGGTTGGGCAGTCTTCATTGGCGCCAGGTCTTGGCCTGGTCGAGGACACGGATGGGGAGGAGGAGGAGGAAGAGCTGCTGCTTAGCTCTGATATCGGGGATGCCGAGGACGATGGGAAAACGCCAGACACGCAGCCGTACAGCTATCAGACGTTTGGGTCTGCTGGCGAGCCTGCTGCTGCTGCTGCTGCCGCCGCCGCCGTTTCCCTTGCTACTCCCAAACCCAAACCACCAAGAAGACAAATATCGATGGCCCAGCCAACGAGGACCAGTTCTTCCCGCTGGGCCGAGCGTGCCGAAATATGGGGCGAGCTTGAAGACCGGGACACTCCGGACACGCCATCGCCAGCCATCAACAGACGGCGATCGACGACTCTGCCGATCCGGAGCGAGTCAACCCCGTTACTGTTCTCGAGGAGAGTGGTGGGTGGAGCAAGCGATGTTCTTGGACTTGCTGCTGCCCGAGGCGATGCGAGTGCGACCACAGATCAGCTACCGCCCTCTTCATCATCACCTAGGAGGGCCCTCCGACGACGGAGGAAATCAACGGGCTTCCCCGGATTCACTGCGCGCAAGACGTTTTCGGGGCGTAAAACATGGGGAGGCGGTCTACAAGACGCAGTCGGCAGCATATGGACTCGATGGCGGTGGTGGAGTAATAATAGAAAGGGCAAGGGCCCGCAAACTCCCAGACCAGTGAGCTGGGCAGCTACGTCGGCGTATACTGATAGAGATAGCGGGGATGCAGATGAGACAAGCGGAGGAGGGGGTGATTCAACGAGACATAGAGATGCACAGCAGGCGCGATCAGGTTCCACCTCGAGAGGGGGGCCAGCATTCTTACCCGGTACAGGTGGGAGTTCGAGGAGTTTAGGGGGTAGCAGTTCTACCAGACCCAATGATTCGCCAGTATAAGGCGGAATCAATGTAGAGGAGGCAAGCGATTGCTTATTTCTTTGTCTTGATGTTCAGTGTAATCTACAGCGCGGCAAAGATGGATAGAATGCGGCATGGCATACTAAGCATCCGTGACCCAAGGATTGGGAGGGAGTGGGCGGTACACCGCCGACATGATACTTTATACAATATGATACCTATCTACCCTGTCTGCCACGTCATTGCCACATGTTCATAAAGACTAGAGAAAATCCCAATTGCTTCCACTGTTGCCGGAGATCAGAAGTTCATAACGTATGGTTTAAATGACGGTATTCTATGTAAAGTTATATGTACTGTATGTCTGCCTCTACCATGCTCAACACGCCGTGCCACACACTAGTAGTAAAGAAAGGGATATGACGACGAAAAAAGAATGATGTTCAAACCACCACACGAGAACAGAGAAAGCTGTGGGTCCACAACCAAAAGCTTGAGAAAAGCAGAGGACGTTTCCGTGATTTGTCAACCGACGACTAGAAGAGGGGGGAGGTCTTAGTCAGGCCTAGAGCGTGCTCAACATGCCGCTCTTCTCGTCGATGTGGCGGAAACGCTCTCGCTCCTTGCGCTCCTTCAGAAGGCAGGCTGTAGCCATGATGAGGACAACGTCCACACCGACCATGCCAAAGACGGCCGTGAAGATGTCATCGATGAAGACGTTGGCAAAGGACGTAATGGGCGTCGCACATCCTCGCATAATGGCTGCGGCCGCCGGGCTGGGGCACGTCGAATCTGTCACAAACGCGGGCGAGGAGCTATTGAAGTAGCCGCAGCATTGGAACTGCAGGACGCGGGTTAGTTCGAGTCCCGCAAGATGAAACCCAGAAGAACCACCACAACTCACAGCTGTTTGCATCAGATCCTGGACGGTCGCGGACTGAGAGTTCCAAAGAGGCGAAAAGTCCTCCTTTGTCTTGAGCGTCAAGATCCACAGGTACAAGCCAATAATCATGCTAAAGATGGAGCAGATAGTTGCCGCGTAGGCTCCCATCTTGAGCCAGCCGCGTGCAGGCGTGATGATGCCCGGGAGCGTGACCAAGAAGGTGACAAAGACGAAGACCGCGTTGACGATGCCAGCGGTCAGGGGAAACCTCTGGTACAGCAAATTCCTCGCCGCCGACTCCCCGTCCGTTGGGGTCTCAAACTGGACATTCTGGACGATGAGCGAGAAGCCCAGCATGATGGCGCCCGTGATGACGAAGAGGATGTCGACGGCCACGTAGGCGAGAAGCACCTTGTTCCCCATCTTGCCTGGTGTCCCGTTGTTGAGCAGCCTTGACGATCCGAGATGTTAACCCTCCCTCGAAAGGCTCCGCTGCCCTCGTGTTTTCCTCCTAACTGTCCCTTGAAGCTCAAAGACCGATATACATGCAAAGCTTGACGACCGGCGTCTGATTTGTTGTGCGTGGTTTGGCGAGATCGACCTGCAACTCTCTCCCAGCAACTGTTGAAAGGAACGTATACAACACCGAACAAGAAAAGAAGTATGTCGAGATCACCACGTCGAAAAGGAGGCTCGACGAGAAGACCGAACGACAAGAAAGGAAGCGAGAGAGCACGGAAGAAATGAAACGAAAAGAAAGGTGTCCCAGACACAACGAAGCGCCAGGAGATCTAAAACTACAACCTCGAAGTGGGAGAGTGTGGGGGAGTGGAAACGGGGAAAAGGCGAGAGGAAACCTACCACGCTGGCCAGCAGCACCTAAGACGACGATATTACACAGAAACAGCAGCGGGCCTCCGCCGCGGCGAGTCAATTACTTGCCTCAGCGTGTATGAAGGGCCAGAAGGGCCAGGAAGCATCCTCGAAAGCTTTGTTCGAGATCCGCAGTCCCTGACAAGAACCGTTTCAGATGGTGTCGGGAGACAGGGGTATGGCGTGGTGGGGTGACGACTCACAAACGTGCGTAGTGCCGGGAAGGCGCCGCACGAGCCAGCAAGCGTGCTGTGTCCGAGGCGCAGAATGCCGGCCGGCGCTATACAGTAAACCCCATGCTCGCCAGGCAGAGCGAACATTCAAGAATCGAACCATTTCTCATACAACTGTTTTAGCGTACTATCACCTTAATCGTGCTGTGTGAGGTGAATCCCGCCGCAATTGGGACGACCGATGCCTTACATAAGGTACTTGTTTCCTGACATCGACTGGATCTGCCGCTGCGGGAAGCCGCCTTTGCAGATGGCGGCCCAAACCCAGCTGCCAGACACGACCGACATACGTAACTCACCCGCCGTGAATGCTTGACTGTATCTTATCTCGACTGACAACTTACACTCAACGCATCGAAGGGAGTCCACAGCTCGAGCCCCGTCTTGTGCCGATCATTGCACGTTTTAACCGTGACACACGCTTGATGGCAGGATTACCGGCCAGGATCCGTCCCCGAAAATAGGTTTGCGTCGTCCTCGGAGGGAGCCGCATGACGCGCGCTGTCTTGTGCCAGGACCGTGCTCTGCTCTGCAAGTCCCCTTTGATAGATAGAGAGAAACAGGGCCAGGGTCAAGATGATCTCGGCCTCGGTTGCCCAGTGGATCCATCTTTGCCTGACTCCACAGAGTCGAGAGGCTAAGTCTGTCACATTGCGTAGGTTATAGAAGTGAAGGTAGGCGTGGCTGGACGTTTGTTAAGCATATATGGTTTCGGAACCAATTAACCCATGCACCACCGCAAGCGCCGTTGTGGGAGGGACTCGCGTAACTGAGTAATTATGGTTCACAAACCTACCTTCATTCGTTCAGGAGGCTGTTCTTCGCAGAAACCCATACGGGAGGGGCTATTGCCCTTAGCACGCTGTGCGTCGTCGGAGCTGCCGGAGACGGGACTGAAAGGTGGTTGTTCACAGCAACATACCTCGATCTCAGTCAGCTTGGTTGAAGATCTTCATGCATCGTCAGAAGACGTCTAGCGCCCGCTAAATGAGGTGACTAAACTTAGGTAGTGTCCCAACATTCACCTAACCCTCGTGAATGAGTGCCAGCTTGATGACTCACCAAGTTCAATATCTGATAAGCTAGCGGTTGCTTTCACTTTTAACTATCCCCCCCTCATCTGTCATTCCAGCCAATATGCATGGCCAGCCAAACAAGCCAGCTCCCAGGAGAAATTCACTGTGTATTGAAAATATGAAAATAACCGGGACAAGATGCTTTGGGGTGTGTTAGCAGACTTACTCTGACTGAATGGTACTCTTGTCTCCAAGCTGGTCTAGATGGGAGGTACGTAGACTACGAGACAGTCGCACAAAAACATAGCTCGGGCATGGTTCGTATCAAGAATCCGTGTCAATCACAAGAGACTCGAAGCCAAATATATCCGGTTGGCAAACCCCATTATTGATGACCGAAAAGCGCCTCCCGAGCTGTCCGTTGTGGATCTTGCGGCGGCATCGGCGGGAGCCCGGTGCGGCATCAGCTCAGACGGTGGCCCTTTTCGTACCTCAGTACTTCAGCACGGATAGACACACTTGTTGGTGGTACCCTATACCTTCAAACGCCTTGATTGGCCGCTTGCGCAAGCCATCGATGAATGCTCTAAGAAAGTTCTCGCGCCAACCAGCGCTTCGGAGAGGTGAATAAAACAGAAAGTGCTCCGTACACATACAGTATGTACATACATAGTACAGAACTCCAAGTTTTGTTGTTCTTCTACCTGCTGTTAGCGACCACACCAATAATCTTCCAGGCGATTACGACATTTTACCCAACCCCAAAGCTTTCAGGGCGTGGATGAGGCCCGGGTGTTCGGTTTTTTTGTTCGCGCCACCTGCCAACCTACCTTGCACGCCAAGGTTGATCCGTGGGGTTATGTAATACAACTGGGGCAGCCCACCTTCGCCCTCTACACGCGAATGAGCGAATCAGAATAAGGTAGACTTCCATAAGAAGAAGCTTGCCTTTCCCTCTTTCAGCGACGCACTTTCCCTTGTTCGTCCACGAAGAGAAAGCTTGGGAACCTACTCCGTACCGTACACATGAGATTCGAAGAGAATGATTCAGTAGAAAGGTTGGCTACTTCTTATCTTAGTTGAGATCTTGCACGTACAGCATTGAAATACACTCTTTAATTCCGAGGCTCCGGAAGAGGAATCGCTGACACACATGCAGGCTTACTGCAGACTCCTGATTCCGAAGCCTTTCCTATTAAAGGAAAACCTCAACCATCCTTTAGCTTACCTGAACCCGCCGCAGCCCTCGGGCAGTTCTCGCGAAGGTTTGTGGAAACGAACCTGGCATTCGGTAAGTAGCCTATTTATTCTCTCTCGTCGTCTCTTGTTCCTTCCTCCGTCATCAAATTCCCCTCCATCTCTCTGCCCAGTCCCTCTCCAAGACTTACCACCTACGTAACTCATGAGAAATACCCCCAATACATTCACTATGCACTCGTTTTCGGCAATTACTGTCCCTCTGGACCGATTGCGGTGTCCGCCTTGCGGCCGCAACCTTCAAACCCCAGTCTACTCATTTGCATCCGGAAATCCTCCTCACGCGCAATCACACGCTATCGTTCACCCCCGCTTCTAACCCTTGCAAGATGCATGTTCATCACCAATCTTCACGCGAGGCGCGAGCCATTCCGCGCCTTAACCCCGGTTCACCAGGGGAGGGGGGGATAGAAGAGTGGCACAGGTTGCACTGCGCACACTGGCAGCCCCACCAGGCCGCAGCCGACCGAACACTCAACCCCCTTCCTCTGCGCTTCCTCAGCGGGTGATGGCTTGCTCTTACGATCGAGATCAAAATCATCAAATCAAGGCGTCTGTTCTCCAGAGTACATTGACCTTTCACTGAAAAGCTTACAAGCACTGAAAATCCGTGTCACCGAGGCAGGGGGCGTGCTCTTTGGCATGCATCCGCTTTCCGAGCTAGCAGGTCAGCTCAGGGTTACATACCGCCAGCACGCGGCCACAGCGTTTGACAGCGTGGGGCAGACATAATTTCATTTCATTATTGATCCGAGGGATTGGAATTGTTCCAAAAGCGGCGGTGCGAATCTCTGGTCACCAGTTGCAGTTTCTCTTGCTCGAGTCTATACAGTCTTGGACATAATGGCGACGCATCGCACAAAATTATTTGTTTCGTCAGAATCTCACTGTCATAGTTGACAACCGGCAGCAACCGGCAACCCCCCGACTCGTGAAAGTGGCGGAGAGACACTGATTTTCGATAGTCTCGTTCCAGCATCCACACCTGCATCCCGTCTGATGAGGGTGAGATGCGCGAGATAGAAAACATCCAACTCATTGGATACGGGCTCGTACGCGGTTCCGGGACCTCCCCCCCCCCCCTTGCTGCCTGCATGCGTTCTGCACTGCTGCATTGAAAGAGACATGCACCTGGGTCAACGAGGGCTCCGGACTCCGTGAGAACATGCTGGCAAAAGCGGGCTGCAATTTCAGTGGACTTGAGGCCCAGCAGCGTGAGTGACGATGGGTTTGGAACCCACTTCCACATCCTCGGTGGACCAGCCTCAGCGAACAGCCTCCCGTGCACAGTCGCGCAGCCATTGCCATTGCCCATGCCAGATGCAAGTGTTCTGCCGGAAGCCTTACGCGCGGCGAAATACCTGTCCTCTCGCTTCTAAGCGTTTCGTTTCCTTCAGGACGCGGGAGATATCCTGGGCTGTCATCTTCCTTCTGTAAGCCAGAACAAAAGTACCTGTTCGAGTACTGAAGCGGTGTTGAGCACCCCAGGTATCCTATACTCTTTCCGCGTCAGCGTTGTCGCATTGTCTGCGCGTATGGACTACATGCTACATCTTTCCTTTACAATCCCTTGCCCCACTTGCGTGTGCGAATTGAGATATCATTTGCCCTCAAGCGATGCCGTGGGTCTCCGCTCATAATGTTCCCCGGGTCTTATTATGACCACAGTTTTTCCTAGCAGCTCTATCTTACTTCATACCGTGTTTTGTGTACCAGGCGTACTTTCCTGCACAGGGCCAAAGTTGAGCGAGTGCCCGTGCTGACGGCACCCTGACAGCAGCATTGCGAGAGTGCAACCCTCAAAGACCGGCCTCCACGAGACGGCATCTACGGTCACCTGACAGCTTCTCGGGCTAATGCTGACAAGGCGCACACACAGCAAAGCTTGCGTCGCGCAGGGACAGACGGATAGCGTCGAGGGACATCCAAGGTGAGGCAAAATTGGCGCGCCAAAAGGCATTTCTGTTCATAGCGGTGGTTGCACCGCTGCAAAGTGCCTTGCCTGTGCACCCACGACTGTTGCGGAACGCGACAGTTCCAACTGCAGCCACCATCTCTCAAGAACAACTTTCTTGTCGAGGGGGCTTGTGGGTTTGCAACTTGTGTGGTGGACATGGCATGCCTGAAGACCCTCTTGACTCTCACACTAAGCTGCAGCTTCGTGCAGGAGGAGCCCGTGGTAACTGCTAGCCTGCGTCGAGCCTGCTTCCCCATGTCTAGCGCCCTACCACCTTCCCTCCTTTGGCAGGGCCCCAGAAGCACCAACCTCCTTCTCCCATTGAAGTTCCAAAAGGCTAAGACCGCCACCCCCCGCCCTCGTTTTTTTTTAAACGTCTGGTCCGGTCATGGCCCGCAGCCCATGCATGCTACCACCTCGCTATCCTCTTTTCAAACGTTGCGCAGTCACCAAACCCGTTCAGTCCATGTCACTTTTACTGACATCCTGCTGCTTGTCTGTTTACAGGGGAAACGCCGTCCAAAAACGTATTTGACACGTTCAGATTCAGCCAACCGCCACATTTGGGGTTCCCTGAAGTACGTGCCTTTTCTTCACGGCCCCGTTCGTTCGTTCGTTCGTTGAAGATCGCTGAAGGCCCGTTGAAGACCGGTCGAAGAATCGTCAAGGGCCGTGTGGGTTGCACTGTCGGCTACCAATACTTTCCTCAGCCAAGCCCGGTGCGTGCCACCCGCACGCGAATTTACCTGGACCGCCCAGAGTTGAACAAAGCAAATAAAAATTAAACCTGATTCCTCGCTTCCTTCCGTCGGCACACCAGACTCGATACAGTGCAGCGCCCAACCAGGTTTCTGCGACAAAAGGCAAAATACAACTGAGCCTCTCCGCTCAAACGCCAGATCAAGTCTAGGCCATCGGCACAACGCTCAAAACAGCATCTCCACCATTTTGCCTTTTTTGAACCTCGTGATACCGTGACCAAAAAAAAATGGCCGACATCACTGATCAACATGACCAAACCTCACCAACCGAGCTCGACGAGCCGCATCCGGTCGGCAATGGCAGCGGCAGCACCGGTGAGAGTCGCGGTGTCAAACGCGCACGCCCTAGCACAGCCGACGATGACGACGACGACGACGAGAAGGGCGGGCGCGAGCGCCGCAAGATCGAGATAAAGTTCATCAGTGACAAGTCGCGTCGTCACATCACGTTCTCCAAGCGCAAAGCGGGCATTATGAAGAAGGTATGTCTGCGCCCTGCCACCTGCTCGTCAGGCCGCTCTGCAACCCGATTTCGCGACGCACTTGCCGAGCAGAATCCATCCAACACGCGCTCCTTGAGGAATCGCTTTGCTGACCACGCCAATCCGGTCGCCAGGCTTACGAGTTGTCGGTCCTCACCGGCACACAAGTTTTGCTTCTGGTCGTGTCAGAAACCGGTCTAGTCTACACATTCACGACCCCAAAACTGCAACCTCTCGTAACAAAAGCCGAAGGCAAGAATCTGATCCAGGTAAGGGAATCGCAACCTCTACACCGCCATCTCTCGGTTGCGCGTCTAACTTTACCCCGCAGGCATGTCTAAATGCTCCCGAGCCAACCCAAGGCGCCGAGAATGGCGTCGACGGTCCCGACACGGTCGACTCGCCGGAAGACTCCGGAAATGTCCACATACCGCCCCAGCCGACCCGGCCTGGAATACCCCAGGGCCATATGCCTCCCGGATACATGCCAAATGTTGGGATTGACCCTCAGCAAGCAATGGCATACAACAACTACGTGCAGAGGGGCGGTCAATACATGGCTCCGTCCAGTCTGCAGCAGCACGCCGGCCACCAGTCATGATGCCTAGTCCCCTCGATTTTGCCATGAGTAGTTGCCCCGCGCACCCTTAATACCCAGCATTTAACGATGCATTTGCGACATGTTATTTCTCGATATCGGCACTTATATTTTTCGATGATGGGCCCCATCATCTGCGAGGCTTTGGCGGTCCGGCGTTTGACGGGGGTATTTCTGCTATCCTCATCCCGTTTTATACTCGTTTCAACTTCTTCGTTTCTCACCTTTTCGCTTCTACCAATATCACCTCGTTCACTATCTATATTGCGACTTATGCCGGCCATTGATGATGGACGTAATGGACGAGATATCTCGGGTGACTGGGCTACTCCTGGACCCTGGGGTATCATGATGGAGGGGGTCTCAGCATGGTGCATGCAGTGAATGTTGTGCCAAACTTTT
The DNA here is from genome assembly GCA_033297225.1 of Diplogelasinospora grovesii. Lineage (NCBI taxonomy): Eukaryota > Fungi > Ascomycota > Sordariomycetes > Sordariales > Diplogelasinosporaceae > Diplogelasinospora > Diplogelasinospora grovesii. The sequence continues at coordinate 92,883 of MU853830.1, read as the reverse complement.
TCTTCGGCACCGGAGTCCAGGGGAGGCTGTCTGCGCAGGCCGGCATTAAAATTACGGTGTTTGTGCTCGGCACGGCGGTTCGTCGTTCTTCTCTCGGAACTTTATATGGGGTAGGGGGGGTTGGGTGGCCAAGTACGAAGTCACGATCCACGAAGTTATATATACGCGCCTAAGGGGGTTGATACCGCGATTCTGTTGATGATTCGATCGGCAGATGGACGCTTCGGACGTTTTCGACGCGGTGAAATCTTGGCCTTGGGCAAAAAGCGCTGTCTACCAACGCTAGCACCAAGCCAGATGCAGATCACGAACGGACCTCTCCCTAACCCGGTATCGGTTTTCTCTGCTTTCCTGGCGCGGGTTGACTGGTCATCGTTGCTTTGCTCCAGCATAGAGGGAGATCGGAGTCGGGATGAGGAGGGGATTCTGTTTCTGCATGTAATATTTTGTGACAGGCCTGCTGGGGGGCCCACGGGACGCGAGAGGAGAGGTAGTTTAGAACTCCAAAAACAAACAAGCATACTCACACCCCTTACTTTGTATGATAGCAAACAAACCTCTTCCCGTAGGAAACCCCCATCAATACTGCACGCATTTGCTATTTTACCGAGCAGAATGTACTCCGTAGGTGTGTCGTTGGGTCTAGAACACCCTTTTTTTTTGTCTTTCCAAGATTCTAATGGCGCGGCCCTATTTCACTTAATTTTTTGAGCCACCTACCCAAGAAGAGCTTAGGTTGACATCGCGGCGCCACCTACCTCATAACATGTCACTGTCAGGAACGGGGCGGGGGAACACGGGCGTTGAACTTGTGTAGTATACTTCACTTGACTTTGTTTCGACAAGCTCCGTTTTTTAACTTTTGCGGGGCGGCGCGGCTCCCTTTTTAACATTGTGTTGGTTAGATTTCATGCATGGACTTTTAGTTGTTTGTTCGTGTGTACGTACATAGTGTGTTGCAGTGGCGGTGGTGGTTCCATCTTTTTAAGCTTTTTGCGGTATCCATCAACCGACGCTGGCGCTACTGTTGGGGTGAAGAAACCGTGACGTATGTATGTATGTATGAATGTATGTATGTATATGTATTTCTAGTTACCGATGTGATGTTACTTGCCCTGCCTGTTGAAGAATGAGGAGAACTCTATGTACGTCGTTGATCATTCGTTCGACATAAGCCCATCTGCACATCTACCACAGTTGGATGCATGCACGTGTGGTGTGCTAAGCGTTGGCTTTTGCTTTTCGGTTCTCTCCCATCCGAGCGAGCATGGGAAAAGCGTTGTTTGAAGAAATTGTGCGGAAGTTTGATATCTCTCTTTCTTTCACATGTCAGTTTTTTTTTTTGTCCATCGATGAAGCATAACCTATATATGTATGCAACGATCTGATCTGATCTTGATCGTCTCCATCTTTTAGTTCTAGGCTTTTTGGTCCGTTCTCCATAATATGTTGGCGCTTGGGCTGAAAGAAAGACTGACGTACATACATATATATATACATACATACATACATACATACATACAAGTAATATTACTTTATTAATATCTAACTACCGGATCTACAATAACATTATGCAGAACTACACAACTTGCCGGCTTGGATATGCGGCCCTGCTAGCACACCGTTGAAGAAAGGGGGAAAGAAAAGAAACGCGTCCTGTTGAAGAAAAGAAAAATGCGGCCCTGCTCCGGATGACGAAATCGTGAGTTAATATGTACTATTATAAAACTATATGAACAGATTGAACTATTAGTGGCCAGCTGTGCCGGGTTTATGGAGGTGTTTCCATGCATACACATATGTAACTCATATTTATCTCTTCTGGGAGGTGGAATAAATATCGCTATATTATATCGTTCTTCTTAACTTGACTTTTAGCGGGATATTATTATCTTGGGTATTTATGCTTGTTAATAGCTGGCAAGCCATCACATGCCGTGTTACTCAGACAAGTAGTTAGTCTTGAATTCGATACTTACCCTGCACGCCAACTGAAGAAGGTGGGGGGGAGGATCTAAACAGAGAGAAGAGAACCCCGGCCAGAGTGCTCAGCTGTGATGCCCAAGCTTACACAACTATTAAGATAATAACTGACAACCGACAGACTTCTTAGCTGTCAGACAAAACCTCCCAGGACATGCAAAAAGCTTTACTAAACTAGCAGTATATCCGGATGAAGGACCCAATCCTAGAGAGAGTAAACGGTGGAGTGCAATGAGACGGATGCCATCTATCAGCATAGCGGCATTGCGTGTTTCCTTCACTACCTTAGGTATCAACATGTTGGTCAATCAGTCTACTCCGCTATGAAGCTGCCCTTCTAATTATATGCAATATAGCCCGTTACTCTGGTGTCTTGTCTTGTAAGATGCTAGTCTCGTTGTGCTGATGGAGGGAACTATGATGATTTGCAGTGGAAGTGACGGTTGTGATATGGAGAGCAACATCTAATAGTTGCTGCTATGACTCTTGTAACTCTTTAGTAGTACCCCGGTGAAGTCTTGAGACCCATTCGGCCGGCCCCGGATGGCTATTGCTTTAGTTCGGACACGAATGTTATTTCGTTTCTTATAATGCCCTGTGTGACTAGTCCACCGGAAGGACCAAACGGCCGGGACGGGTTGTGAGTTCTATTGTTGAATATTCGAGCCGCACACGCACCGTGCCGGATCACCGAGTCTAAATCTAAAAACGGCATGGTTTGCCGTTTGCTGTTTGCCATTGTCATACATATTTGTGTGTGGGGGGGGGCCCGAGCCCACATTCCGTTCCCTACCGTTGGACCGGTAGCTAAGCTGGCGTGGCTGCGCGAGTTTGAGCACGTTTTCTTGTTTTCTGCATGGGGTCTTCCCTATACTTCACTTGGTTAGTGTCGTACTGGGTAGGTCGTCCACCCCCGTCGGATTCACTCAGACACTCCATTCGCGATGGCCTCAAAAGACAAAATCACGAATCGAGGAGGGGACACTAGAGAATGAGTGTGCTTCTCTCGATTGAAGCGCTGGGGATCTGAGATACATATATAATCGAGGAGAAAATGGGTAAAATAAAACGCTCCCACTGCATATGGCAGTGTCCAAAAGCAAATCATATCCTCTTGTAGCCCGTCCAGCGTTTCTCGTGCCATCGTAAAAAAAATTCCATTCGCTGAAACGAAGTCCCCGACAATATATGCTAGCAACAAGAACTGGACTCCTAGTGCTCCGCACTCGAAACATACCGGCCGACGAGAAGACTGCCAAGAAAAACACCACCGAGGACCGAAAGAAAGTAGCCGACGTTCATAGTCATGACCGCCAACATGCTGTCGCGACAGTCAGCAACGAGTAAGCTCACCAGCCGATGAAGGGATGGTGTATGCTTACAGAAGATACCCGACACCGGCAATAACGGTATCCATGAGGGCGCGAATCGGGTCCACAGAGAACCTCCAGGGGCGCACCATCTTCGTGGGCTTCTTGACGACCACAACATTCTCCTCAATCCCGTTCGCGCTCAGCACGGCGCCCTTAGCGAGGGAATCGCGGCTCATGGCCTCCGCCATGGGAGCTTGGCCATTGACGACGACGTAGCGGCGCTTCTGTTCCGCATCCAGCCACCTGCTCTCCTGCACCGACTTGAGCGCCAAGAGACCGCGAAACGTAACGGCCAGCAGGATGAGAAAGATGCACGTCCCCGCATAGGCGCCGGTGCTGGAGGGCGTCCAGCTTGTCGAGTAGAGCGGCGTCGCCATCACGTTCTGGAAGACGGCCATCATGGTCGCCATGGTTGTGTTTGACGACGAGTCCATCCCGTCCATCCCAGTCATGTCCATTTTTCCTATACGACCTGAGAGAATGTCAGGCTACACTCCTGTGTTTGAGATGGCCTGGATACGGGGCAGCTCACTTGTAATTCAACGGTGATGGTTGGTGACGCAAGAGGCTCCGGTCCTCTGTCTGAGGTGCGATGATGTTCTCAGATGTTCTCAGATGGCGGTGTCCCCGAAGAAATGCGTTTTGTTGTGATGGTTGTTCGGATGCAATTCGCAGGTCGAACGCCTCGTTTATCCGCCTGAGGAGGCAGTCTAGACCTTTTTGTAGGTTTCTCCTGGCACTGGCAAGAACAAAGCAGTTGGAAAAGCTTGCGACTGCAATACACTCGAGCAGATTTGCGTCGGTTGACGAAACAAAGAATTGTTAGAACCGGGGAAGGCATTTGAGAGCGTTGACTTCATGCGTAAGTCGCGCAGACGGCCCTGGGTACGCCAAGCCATTTTGTTGGTCTGCCCGAAGGAAGAAACGTGCTCACTGCGGGGTGATGAGACCCCGACAGTCGACGAAGCCGGTAGGGAAGGACCAGCGGACCAATGAGCAAGGCGTCGAAACCCAGGGGACGGCCGGGTGCTGCGACCATGGAACGGCGCTGCGAGCTCTGTGCGGCAGAGTGGGGTTTCCTGCGGCAGTGGCACAAGGCTGCTGAAGAGATCGAGACTGCGATTGCCGATTGAAGAAGCGCAACATGAATGCTGATTCGCCGCGGGTCAGCCCCAGCACGGACTCCAGAGGTCGAGCACACAGATCTTCCCTGACACAAGCACCACCACAGGCCATTGCGCGTGCTGGAATCGCTTCAGAGCGCCTGATCAGAAAACCGCTGTGGTCGTCCTTTGAGAAGACCTGATCCATTGGAAATAGCATTCCAGCGCCCGCGTTATAGGCGGTGAGATCTTTCTTGATTCGCAGTGGGGCTGTGCGAGCGATGCACGGCACACATCGAGTGTCTGTAACCTCTGAACAGGTGTACAGATCTTGCTCGACAGAAGCACTGCATTTTGAGACTTGTTCTGGAACCGGACACAGTGAACTTCCGTGCGCTCTTGCTTTGTTTACCTCTCGGCATTTGCCTTGAACGTTACGTTTGCGATATGAGGGCCAATCTCATGTCCTTAGGTGCTTGCCTGTTTGAGAGGGACTTTCGTTTTGCTTTCGAAACCCGTCCCATCGATACTGTGCTGCGAGAGCCTCGTTCAGTAAATGATGCAGCTTTGCGGCTATGGTCTTTTTGTTCACCGAGTATTCCATCCGAACCTTTTAAGCGGGGAGGTTGCGCCCGCGTTAGATTCGGTGTCGCGGACTATTATTGTGCTTTTTCGGCATGTTCTTGTGTCTGTTACAACTTGACTGCGACTCGGTAATGGTCAGGCAACCACGAGATGGAAAGCTCCGCATCGCCATCCGATTAGCTTCCAGTGAGGAGTCTCGAAAGGCTATCATTGCGTATGTAGCAGGAGAGGTCAGCAGTAGGAGAAGGTGCGACAGGCGTAGCGTTTTGGCTCTCGTCCGAAAGCGGGATACAGTCCCAACCTGCCGTTGTGGATAGCCCATGTTTTCTACCTAGCGCGCATCGGTCTTCTGCATTTTGTAGGGAAACTAGTGAGATTGACACTTGGGCTGCTGCTGAGCCGGGTTTTGACAACCCCAAGGGCTTCATCAAAGGCAATGTTGTCGGCGCCACAGGAGATTCCCTCCCACTAAGGCATTGCTGCCGGGCCGAGAGCGATTTCCGCACCAAACCACTTGTCACCTGTTGACCATGGCATAGTTGGACAACGTGCCCGATCTGCTCATGGTATCACCCACTGCATGTTGTACTGCCTGGGCGAGCACAGTATAGGACTCAACAGAGCAAGCCAGGCGGGTTGGTTACACGAAGGGTCATGACATCGTGTGGCCGTGTTTTCTTGCGGAAGCTATTGTAGTGTCTCTGTGAGGCTGCCCCGGTCGCTCGCCTGCGCTTTTCCACTTCGCGTAAGGCAGACACCGGTGCAGGTGACCCAGGATGCTGCCTAGTGCCTGCAGGCTCACCGACGGGAAGGAATTAGCCCTACCTGCCTGCTCCTGCCGAATGACGTCCACCTACCGCCCAGATAGAAAGCACTTCTCCCAGAAAATAAATGCCCGCCGTAGTTACGCCTATGGCGGAACTTTCCCTTCCATTCCGCACACCATAGACGGCCCCGGCTTCGACATCTGATCGATGAGCGCCTACCTGCTCTGCTGCTGGAAGCCGCATCCGACTTCGTCAAGTACTGTGCAGCACTGCCGCACTGCAGGTGCAGCTGCCGTTGGGGGTTCCGAGGCCGGATTGCAATCTATCCTGCCCTGCAGGCATCCATCGGGAGAGAACAGGAAGGCGCGGCTTGCCGCTGAGGCACAGCAGTTTTACCCTCTAACAATTTATCCGCCAGTGGAGATGAATGGCGATCTGCATCCTCCCAAACCTCTTTCGGCCGTGGCAGCGGGAATAGGCCAAGCAGCTGTTTCGGTTTCCTGAGCCCGCCCTGCCAGCAGCCGGTAAAAGCAATCAAGCGAGTCGCTGTCCCAGAATGACAGAGCCCACAAGGGCCATTCCAGGAATGGAATGCCCAACGGCCCAGGGCAGCGGGCGGGGACCCGCAAATGCGACCGCGCCCGACCTTGGCTCCAAGAGGCCGGGTCTCGGCTGCAAAGACGGACGAGCCAGGCGAGTCTATTTCGACGACAAGCCAAGAAAACCGTGCTGCCGCTAGTTAGTTCCGACGACATTACACCTGTGATGGATTGATGGCACCTGGTAGCCGGGCGTCGAAGTTGGCCGTGTGACACGGAACCACTTCTTGGCCCCTGATGCCGAGATTATCACCAAGGTTGGTTGCGACTTTCGGGCAACGGATTCAGCCGTTCCTTCCGGCCAGTCGTAGAAAACAAATCCCTTGGATAGAGCAGAATCGTCGCAGGGTCATCTCCTAAAGTCGCGGCGACCTAGACCCAGGTCCGAACAGACACGATGAAGCACTTTCGATCTGAGATTTTGTTCCCGAATTGTGTTACCCCTATCCTTAAACCGTGACGATGTGCTTTCCCGGACGGGACCTTCATTTCAATGAACATTTCCGCTTGGTGTACTTTGTGCAAGAATGGTTCAGCCACTGGGCCAGAAACACCACAGACATTGATATATCGTCCGCTCGGGTTGATTATCAGACAATTTTTGCAATTGTGCTACGGGAGGTGTTCCACAGCACAGCTATTAACTCCGATTTTGAACGACATTTGTGGGGCTGCTGATCGAGGAGTCAACGCCGCCAAGCAAAACTTAAACCTCAGTGATTAATTAAGGATTGTGGCAGGCGACTGGATGTTGCTTTGAGGAAGTCAGCGCTCAGTTTACAAGCAGCATACTCAACTTTGCAGCTGGCTTTGATGTCTGTTTACTTGCCGAAGCCGTTAGGGGCCTGCGCCGAGGGAGTCTCGTTGTTGATGTATGTTCCGGTCCGAGGCAATCTGAAAGACTTGAGCGATCCATATTCGGGCAAGGCTGTGAGAGGCGAAGGAACGAGAAGCGCGAAAAAGGCAATTGGAAATGATTTACGCAGTCAGTCAGTCAGTCAGTCAGTCGGCCCGCGAGTTGGCGGTGTCGAAATTCGGCCAAGTCCCCGTAGAGGACTGGAAAAGGGGTGTTGCACTAGGAATCCCACGGGTACCTAGTGTTGACTCAGAGGAGCGAAACATTTCCCTAACACGTTAGAGGATGCACAGGGTTCTTCAACTCATTCGGCGTCGAATCAAGGTCCAGAGCGACTTCTGCAAGCCACACGACTGTTGGTGACTAGTCGCCGGTCTCGTCCCCGGGTTGCAGAGTGGCTGCTTTTGCGCCCCTTTTGTCTGCATCACAACTCGGTGAGGGCAGCGTCAACGGCTTCGCCCATGGCTACGGTACCCAGATCCAGAGGGTTTTTGTGGCGATCCATGGGCGCGAGGCTGGGACGAAGCAAGCCATTCTCCCAACTCCACGTGTTGGACGCCATCGCGAAGCGCGCAAAAAGCGGTCAGTTTTGGCGGTCGACCGAACGGATGGGGACCAATTTTTTGTCAACTCGTGGGCGTCTCTGTGCCCCTTGCCCCCTTTCTGAGACAAGCGCTGGTGAGTGTGCATTGCATGGCAGCGGCCCACCAATGGCGTTTTCGTCGTCACCACACCCTGCAAGTATCAAGAAAACACCGGGCAAGGATGAGTTGATGGGGCACGTTCGTTGTGCCCGTGGCCGCATCAAGGTTGGCCATTCCTCGAAATGGAACGCATGGTTCCCAGAGGAGCTCTGCGTGGATCGAGGGCGATACGCGGTTAACTAGGCGGCATGCCGTTTGTTGAGGGCGTGCAGATATCAGAAATGACTGATTGGCGATCGACAACAAACTATCTTTATGCTTTCTTACTTACTCATCTTTCTTCTAATGGCCCTCCAGGTATTCGGGCAACCCGCGCCATCATCACACACTTCTTGTGTCCTGAACTTTTAGGGTCTTGATGTCTTACCTACCTGTGCTGTGCATACTGTATGTGTGTACGTATCTTGTTGTCCCCCCCCCCCCCCGGTATATCGGCTGATAATAGCGGCTGCCGCCATTTCCTGACCCGGGCGGAGCTGAGCTGCAAGTCGCAGACCGGCGAAGAGCGCCATTTGAAAGCGCTATGGCGTTGCCGCTGCCTACCAGAGGGCAAAGCTTTTTTCTTGTCCGTGTCTGTCTGTGGTGTGGTGGGCTGGAACCCGGTTCAGCCCATGTTCAAGCCGTCCGTTCAGCCAAAGTTCCACCCACATGAGAAGTTAACGGTTCAACCACTAGGAACGTTAGCGGCAGCAGTAGCTTGCAGCTGGAAGAAGCGACGGTGGCACATTGGAAAGAATTTCTAGTGCTGTTAGCGTGTCATGTACGGGCTTTTGTCTTTTATCACATGGAGCAAAGGGTCCTGGACCTCTTACAGCACATAAACATCATAATACTTAGCGTTAAGTCCCCAACCTTCGTCCCATGTATGCTCTGGAGCAGCAAAGGCTGGGATGCAGGAGGTCGGAACCAACTGGCGCTAATACTGCGTTCGGTGTACATTTTGCATGTGCTGTTCAGCCGCAGCGCTTTGCCTTCCTTGGAGGGGGGTTCAGTCGGGAGGAAGGTAAATTATGCACAGTACGTTGAAACAGAAATTCAAATAGCTCGGCAGTGACAAAGAAAAAAGGGAACTGGAGGAAACGGCAGACTGTACCTTACCTTAACATAGGACTCTTGCATTAGCCGTGAACAAGTCGATACCAAGCACTCAGGATCGCCACGAAGGTTATCTTCGCCAAGTTATGTGCGTGTGTACCTCTGCAGAACATGCCCGGGAAGCCCTACGCGGAGCTGCACAGCTCAGAGCTGACGTGACCGATGCAGAGGAGATTCGTTCATCCTTCGCTATCATAGCAGCCGATTGGTCTCCGTTCCCCCTGTGTACAATTCACGCTTGAAAGACAATCTGCCTAGTGTATAGAAACGTGTGCATACGTTCAAAAGAGCGATCTTTCGTGCGTCCCTCGTATCACACAATCGGACAATGTATAAAGATAACTGAGGAAGAACAGAAGCAACACAGACAGAGGTTTGAAGCTATAGTACATATATGGCAGGTATCCCAAGAATCAACCCAGTAGCGACTGACTTCATGCAACTCCCCGCCTGACCACGCCCGACAAGCAGAGAGGGCAAGAAAATCAACGAATGTGGTAGTACATTGTCTTTTCAAGCCGAGAAGACTTGTCCACTTTTGCGAGCCGCCAGCTCACCAATTCCAAGACAAACCAAACAACCAAAGACCGAAATGTAGTGCCTTAGATGTATCCAAGCGCTCAGTGTCGCCAAAATCCCAAACTACATATAATCCAAGAAAAGAATAGGCAAAATATAACCCAAATATAGCCCAAAAATAGCCCAACAATAGCCCGAACACAGTAGACTTGAAAGTCCCTTTTTGGTAATCCTTTTCCTAGCGTATCCGGACCTTCAGTGTTTCTGTTCTTCTTTCCTTCCTGTGACGCCCGCCCGACAAGCCGAAATGTTCCCCGTTTCCTGTTCCCTAAGCCCTCGCTCGTCGATGATCCGTATGACGGCGATACCCTTTCGATGATGATACCTAATGATGTATGGTAATGATGAATGCCGTGGACTGATCGTTGTAAGATGTGACCTTGATGATTACGTCGTCGGCGCTGGCCAGATGGTCCCGGGACGGTTGACGGACGGAATTCCCTCCGTGTGTAGATAGCGGGCGCATATCGCCGCAGCGTCCTCTGGCCCACTCTATCCGCGTTTCCCTCAGTGCCCGCCTAAACGCTCTGATCAGACTGCGTTTTGAATATTGACCTCTGCTTATTCCTGCTTGATTATGATGGATCTCGAACTCCCTCCGTCTCGATCGTCGCCGCTGCTGGTCGCATCGCCGTGAGCATCCATCATGTCGGACTCCCCATTTGCTGCTCCTCCTTCTCTTGACGTTTCGTTACTACTCGTCTTTCCTTCGCCACAGCCCTTGACGAGCTTATGTCTCTGTTACCGCAACCGCATGGTTAGTCAGCAAATTCTACGAAGTCGTGAACTCGTTCCTAAAGAAAACTGCCCCAAACTAACCTTTAGAGCGTCCTTGCGGGAGAAGCTCTTGTCGCACCAGTCACAAGGGAAGGGTTTGACGGCAAGATGAATCCGCTTATGCCGCTTCAGGTCGTGATTCCTGTTGAAACTCTGCGGACATTGGTCGCACTTGAAGGGCCGCTCCTGCTGTGCCGCCGCATTGGGGCCATGCTGCATATAAAGAGGGCTGGGCTGGTGGTGTGGCGATAGGCCGTGGGGGAGGGCGTATGGTAGGGGATGATGGCTCGGCATGTGACCTACCACCGCCGGGGCTCCCCCTGGGTTGTGCATGTTGCTGAGCACCGTCCCCGTGGGCATCTGCTGCGAGTATCCAGAATACCCCATCCCGGGATGATGATGGGAGGGGTGTTGGGGCTGAGCATGCGGAGTAGGGGGACCGCGTCCGCCCGGAAAACCTAGCGGTGGCCCCATTCCTCCTCCCGCAATGGTTGCGATTCCAGATCGTCCAACCCCTCCACCACCACCACCACCACCACCACCTCCCCCAGTTGGTGCTGCTGGCGTCGTTGGTGTCGGTGGCGCTGAATGTTGTGGTGACTGTGCTTGGTATCCCGACTGTGGCGCATGCGCTGAGTAATATGAGTTCTGTTGTGAAGCTGACGAAGCCGGATAGTAGGGCGCTGGCTGATGCGGTGGCCGCGCTGGCCCCCTATAGTGCCCATTCCCATAGATCGGTATCGCACTCGGTCTTCTTTTGAATGCGCTGGCCGCCGCTTGGGTCGGTGGTTGCGTTGTCGTCGATGACGCCTGCGAATCCAACAAGGATGCACCTTGCGAGACCGTAGTGCTGCCTCCGCCCGCGGCGACCGGAGCCGGAAATGGCGACTGCTCCTGGTACGAGGGCTGCGCGGGCACGTGTTGTTCTCCGTTCGTGGCCGGCGAATTCGGGGATCGCTGCTGCGCAAAGTGATGCTGCATGGTCGGCGAGACGGTTTCGTAGTGAGATCGTGGCGGGTAGGGAGGTGCTGAATATGGCGGCTGGACGAGCTCGTTTGTGCTTCCTGGCGTGCCTGAGTTGGCGTTGGCGTACGTGTAGGCCGATTGTTGCGAGTTCCCCGGCATCGGCCACGAGCCCGTCATGTGGCCGGCATAGTTCATGGCGCCTGGCTGAGAAGACTGCGAGCTGCTTGTGTTTACCCCTGGCGATGGAGTTAATCCATCGATTGCGTTCCCTGAGGAGGGAGTCAGAACAGTACTGCCTATGGCATTTGCGGTGCTTGTGGTGGTAGGGACGGCGGTGGATTGGGAGGAGGAGGAAGGGGTGGGAAGAGTGGGAGAAGGCCCCGTAGAACCAGGAGCCGCAGGCATCACGACTGGGACCACCCGGGGCCCAGCACTGCTGCTGCTGTAACTGTGTCCCGGGTTCGTCATGGTGGGGGCATGGCTGGGGTAGCGCGTACTTGGGATGTCCGGTGAAGGCAGCGTGAAGGGAGGCAGGTTTATGGTGGCTGGCCTCCGCTGGGCAAAGCTCGTAGCTTCCATTTCTGAAAGTCGAGCTCTCTTCGGATCGCGTACCTCTCCTGGTGGCGTGAGACGGCGCTTCATACAAACCCCACTCAGGAAGCGGATATCGTCGAGCATCAAAAACACCAGATCGCGACTGCTTTGTTGAGGGGGTCGTTGTTGTTTGATATCCGGCGATGCCGAACGCAGCAGACCGCCTTCGGACGAGTACACGTGCAAGAATCGAGCAGTGGAGAAAACCGTTTCGTCTCGACCGTTTCGCTTTTTGACCTTTCTGCGAACTTGCCAGAATTTGACCGTGACTTGACCGTTACCGACCGTTGCTCTCGAGTGGGGAAGGGGCGCTCGACAGTCGTGCGTGTGGTCTAAGGCTGAAGAAAGATGGGCAACATCAAGCCGGCCTTGATCCAGGCCAAACAGACGGCAGACGCTTTGCTTAAGGTTTGGGAGAGAGGCTGCTTGGAAACCGGGTGGACTTGGATGTAGAGTGTCGATCACTTATATGTGATTGTGTACCTTCCAATTATTGGAGGCTCGGGTCCGCAGCCGGGTCTGTCCCAGCTTCAAGGGTACTGCACTGTGTAGGGGGCTGCGTCTAGGAGTGTGGGTGTGGAACCAGACTAGAGGGCGCCCAGTGACACTCGATAAGGAGCTACTGAGACAAGAGGCAGGTGAGAGGCAAGTTTGCCGGCGTTCGCCGTGATGGTGGTTGTTGCCTCGTGCTTTGTGCCTTGCAAGTGCTTGACGGCCGCCAACCTTGGAGCTTCTGGATCAAGCCGGCCAATGCCTAGTGCGGGAGAGCTGAAAGTCACAGCCGACGCCAGTCCAGGGTCCCACGGCTGCAAAGTCTGGGAGCTACACGAGTGACTTGGAATGTCGAGTACCCAGTATTGCAAGGTGATTTTGGTGCTTGTGCTGGCTAGATGAGGAGAGATAGCCACACTTTGCGGAAGGCGCGACCCCCATGCGAGAGAAAGGGTAAGAACGACAGAACGACCCACAACTCGAATTGTACTACGGCAGGCAGCGGCAGGCAAGAGGCACGGGAAAGCAAAGACAAGTAATGGACGTTGGCGTGCGGTCTGGTCGAAGCAAGGTGCTTGCCCAACGATCAAGTCAAGGCGACGAGACTCGACAGCCCCCCGTGGTCCATAGATCTGGGGGAGCAGGCGTTGCTCCAAGGTCGGAGCCAGGCTGAGGGGCTGCACCCGTTGTACCTGAACGATGGGAGTGGCGTGCTGGTTCGTAGCGTGCGTGTAAATCTAGTGCAGGGCCTGGCGTTTTGCGGTTGGGACTAGAGTCCTGGGGGTGTAGTGTATGTATGAATAGAAGACGAGAGACGCGCCAGTGGTCAAACGCGGCAGGGCGAGACCAGATGAGGTATAGTCTGCGCTGAGACCGATGGCAGCCCGCATCGATTCTCTATCCCACAGTGAAACTGTGAAAGCGTCACTAGCAATGTGAAGAGGAGCAAAGTCAAACCCGTGCTCTCGATAGTTGCACCAAGGTTGGTGCTGGCTGTGTTTGTGAACTCTGGATTGCCTGAGCAGGACGCATGGCTTTGATATAGCTTCTGTGGAATTCTATCGTGCACACAGCAATGGTGACGGGCACGTTGATTTGACGCCGAGTTCGAAAGGCCCTATCGGAGGTCGAAGAGCGCCGAAAGACAGAGTGGGAGAGACACCTCAGGACATCAGAGGCTGCCAGAGGCTAGACGGCCTAGCTTGCTCGCTCTGCGCCCGTCTGAGTCTCCGACCTTGCTACTACCCACCTATGCACCAAGTTTCCGGGATGCATCCGCATGCCCCTAACCTGGAAGTTGTAAACATGGGTGTGATCAATTCCTGCCGGGTCCTGCAAATGTATTGACCTTAGACCCGTGCGTGCTCTGACATTATTTCAGCTTGTGACACACAGACGCTGAGGATGGTCGAAGCTTTCTGCCATCGCACTCGCTACTTAAGTTACCTGGAGGGGCAACTGAGGCCAAAATCTTGTCAACAATTGAGCACATATTCTCACAAATATGCTCAAGCTCCGCCGTCCAACGACCCCATCCTAGATGCACCTGGCAGGTGGAAGCTGTCGGATCCGGAAGTTGTGAACCAACATCTGATGTGCAGCATGGATTGCTCATGGCACACCGGTCCATGGTTCAGCTCCAAACCCAGCAAACAAATCAGATGTGGAAGCCAACAGGACTTCGCCGATGTATTGGAGCACCCACTCCCCTGGCAATGGCGCCTCGAGAGCGCGCGGGGTGCACGAGGCTTCTGTGCGACCCGTTGCGGCAGCGGAAGTTACCTCCCTCCTGGGCTTTCTCCTGGGCCCAGATTTGTGAAAAGACTGTGCTGACAAGCCCGCGGGCATTTGCTTAGTGGGATGACACCCTGGAAGACGTACCCCCCTGGTCATCCCCGTCACCGGTGTCTTTGTATCATTGCTTGGCGACCCTCCTCGACGAGATAGGCTCTCCTCGATTTGGACTAGGCGATTTCCAGCATTGTGGGATTGAGGGCTGGCAGAAAATTCCATCAGTGACGGTCACTGGCGCGGCGCATGCAGTCCGCAGGCTTGGCATGAAATTGTCCCTTTCCGTCAAACGAGGCTTGTAGTGTGTGACCTCGTTCATCGCATTCGCTCTTTTCATTCTCGCGCACCTTCTGCGTTATGCCTGACTAACTGACTGATTTGACTAACCGTTTGGTGCTAAGCTAACAGCTACCACTCTACTGTGTATGCACTCCGTATAATCGTGTCTTTTTTTCTCGTGTTTTTGGGAGCGAGACACGGCCGGAGATTATCCCTCGTCTTCTGGTCTCGTAAAGCATAGCTGACCTCGTTTTGCACAGTAAGCCGCCGACGCGTGTGATGTTTCGACATCAAGGAAATCAATCCATGGCCCCCAAGATATGCGAAGTATTGTGAACACACATTACAGAAGAGTGTATGTCAAAGGTCTTGCAAACTGCATTGCATGCTGCATACTGCGACAGAACAAAAGGCTCTGTCTCTTTGGCGTTTTGAGTGTAGCCTTACGGCAATGGTGACGGCCCTGCAGTTTGTGGCGCTTTTGCGCCTCCCGCCCGCTTCTCGAACGAGACCGCTTAAGGACGATCAGCGATGGTGCTGTCATCCACAAGAAGCTCGGACTTCCTGGGTTGGTTGACCAGGCCGCACTCCATGGAGCTCATCAACGGCCGCTTGTCTCTTGCTGAAGATGCAGATTTCCGTCCGGCTGGAGTACATGCCCGGGCATAGATTCCCTCCTATAGTACGTACCGTTACTGTAGGAGACTGCTAAACCAAGCGTCGGACACGAATAGTCCGCCATGACTGCTCCCGTGGTCCATGGTTTACCGAATTGTGCAGGGGCGTATCCAGATACCACGCAAAAAGAAAGGTTGCGGTTCAGATCGACTTTGTTCAATGCCCCACCGCTATTATTTGGACGCGAAGTAACTTTGCATTTCCGAAAGCAAGACTGGCTTCGTCTCGTTTCGCAGGCGTGCATGGAAAACTCTCAGCTGAAGCCCGGGCTTTTGATTGCAGGGTGTGCTCGCGGCAAAGGCTATGGGTGCAGCGAAGTGTTGGTTTGACAGGTCCCATCCCATCATTGGCCAGTCATAAAGGCCGATTTGCTCAAGGGTATCCTTGCTTTGGGGCTGGAAAGCATGTCTCGCGCTAGCCTTTCCCTTCGCATCCCGTCGAGAAGTGTGCACAGTGCCACTAGTGTCGCTGCAAGCTGCAAGCTGCAAGCTGCATGGGATCAGGTTTAGGGGCCCAGGGGGTTGCATTCTTTGCAAGAGTACCACAGTAAGAAGAGGAAGCAGGAATCATTATGCAGATGCCTCCCTCCAGGCCACCAACAAAGCTCGCAAAACACAAAAAGCAATCAAGTATGCATGGCACGCTCGTACTGTCTGTTCCGGCCTCAGGATACGTACGTGTAGCCTGATCATGCGTCGCAAAGTATCTGGGACTCAGGTTGGTAAGCAGCGCGCCTTGGCAAGAATATTCCCTGGTGGGGGAGAAGTGCAGTGATGGTTCCCTTTCTTCCCCACAGTCTCCTCCGTTGCTGCTCGACTGATTATCGAAGTGACTGTCGGCTGCCATGTCTGATGCACCAGTATCGAATATACAACGAACTTTGTTTTCCGAACCAGGCTGAACGAGTAATAACTCGATATAATCAGAAAGTGACCCATCTGTCAAGCTCAATTACATAGTATGTCGGCCGCCCGCAATTTTATGCTTGTGGCTTGCTTCCACAATGCAGGGGTTATACAGAGTCTTGGGACAGTCGGGTACCTCTAGCCAAGCGGCTGTGGATGGCAGTTAATATCCCCCGCAGAGCCATCTGTCAAATGCCCGCCATCATGTTGCGCCTCCCGTCTGAATGGACCAGCCATTTACAGAAAGTCCTGTACCTAACACTGCGTCAACCTACAGTGTGTTGTCTTCGATCTCGACGCTGCAAGATGCTAATGTCTGGTTGTTGTCTGTGGAGAGCTCTTGGTCGCGACATGTGCTGCCAGGCCTAAGCTCAATGAATGGAACTAGACCCAAGGGTCATGGGGCAGCAGAAAAGAGCCTTTCCTCCATTCGGGAATTTTTGACGAGCACGGGAACCCAGGTGGCCAACCATCACCTCTGCCGGAGGGTGTTCATACAACCTCTTACGTTGAAAAGAATTGAAGTAGGGAAGCAACATCTCAAGCAGAAATAACTTGTCGAGCTGTGCGAAATCTCTCATACTCGGCGGTTATTGTTCTGCCAAAGTCCGCTGTTCATGTCGTCCCTTGCAGCATTGGGGCGTGATACAGTGCCACCACGTCGAAGGCCCATCTGTCTCTGTCACTCCGTACCTTGGGCCAGTTCGGTTGCTAATATTTCTTCATACAAATTGCAGTCTGTTGGCGAATTCTGTTAGCGGGTCCTGTGCAAGGGCCAGGGAATAGCGCCGATCTCACCTATTTTGTATGGACTTGGCGCTTGGCATGTACCCCCCTTGCAAGCCACCCGACAGATGGCCAAAAGAGGAATGGTATATGGCAAATGGCCAACCACGCATGCCGAGAGCCTGTAGCCCTGTGGCGTTCGTGGCGTAGGTACAAAGGCTGATGCCAGGAGGCCCTGTCTAGCGGCAAGTTGGCCCTTGTACGGCTCCGCTAACAGAATCAAAAAAAAACTGTTGGCAACCGAACTGGGCCCTTATGTAGAATAATACTCTCCTGGCGCCTTGCATGATTGAAGGGAACAGGGCTCTCAATGGCTGCTAAAAATCGATGGCGCTTCTCATTGGTGAGCGCATGGGATTACTGTGTTTGAGCGCTGCTTTTTCCTCCTGGGGGCGGGGCCAACATCTGCAAGTCCCTAGCGCAACCAATATGGCCAATCAGCAATCCATAGCATGTCACTCCGCTCACCGGTTTCCATGGGTGGTCCTGGCACCGTCCGTCGACTCCAAAAAGGTTTCCCGAATTTCCACTTCAGATGACAGGGGACCTGAAGGCCAAGGCTGGTCTTGTCGCCTTCTTTTGGCGGCCTGGGCTGGGCGCCACGGCGCAAACCATAAATCTTAGCTTCATGACGTCAAATTCGAGGTTTTCTGGCCTTCAAGACATGAAATTTCAGTTCTGATCGTGCAAAAGTGAGATCGCAAATAGGTCGCTATGTCGGGAACCGTACTCCGGCATCTGACCAGCTTTGGTATTGTAGGTTCTGTTCAGCGCAGGAACAGCGCCATGGGAGAAGCTCAGCTAGTGAAAGGGGATCGATGCCTGCCGCAGAGAGATGCCCCAATGTTCACTTGTTGGTCTCGGCTGGCAGTCACGGACCGGAATGAAAGCAAGCAATCATCGGCATCGCACTCCAAGAGGCACGGCTCGGTCTTATCTACTAGTATCGAGGCAGCAGACTTTGGACGATGAAGGGCGGTATGTACACAGTACATACACTAACGTTGCAGCAAGACCGATGTTTACCGCTCGACAGTCTCGGAACAGGCTAGCCTTGGGATCGTTTCCTTATCGCTGATGTTTGGGACACGCCCATGGGTAAAGAGCAGTACTGCGTACTGGCAGTCTGTCCGCTGACCGCTGGTCTGGTTGTTAAAAATAACTTGCGGACTGATCAGGATGTGGGTAGATTACTGTCTTGGGCGATCACAACCAAACTCATGTTCGGACCGGATGGCCTTGCCCTTCATTCAACTCGCTGCGACGACTGTTCATCCAGGCAAAGATTTCTGACGGCCACTGCCATCTTTCGTGAATCCGGACCTATCAAGACGGCAGAGAGTCGAGAAACTGTTCGGTGGGGTACCTACGAAGTAGAACATGCGAAACCAATGCCCCTGACTCGTTCCGGTATTCATAGCTTCACGCCCGCACAGTAGCTTGGTCACGACGGACAATCACCCATCTCACAGGCAGTAATGTATGTACCAGGATTATGTGAGAAGTATCATGTCTGAGGAGGTATAGCTCAATGACGTCGCCGCTATATTGATCCCCTAACTGATACATTGTCATCCCCAAACACGCCCTCTTTGACCACGAATTATAAAGCAAATGCCACTCTTTCCGCGATACAAAAAAAGTGCAGTATGTACATCAGAGCTCTGGCATTCTTTGAAAGTAGATGACGCATCTTTTTCTAGATGTAAAGTGCTTTAATTATCGCAACTTAATGGATCATTTTAGGGATCACAGCGTAGCGGTTTCGAAGTTGACCAAACTGTCGTCGGGTCGGAGTCCCGCTCGGACCTGGTCACTGTTGGCACAGAGAAGAGTCAAGCGCTCACAGTGACTAACTCTAATTGAGCAAGGCTTCACTGTGGCCAAACCAGGAAGCTTTGCGCCATTCAGCCCCGTCACAAACGATCGAAGCGACATCGACATCGTGGCAGCCCCATCTGGGAGCTGATCTGTGCTGTTGGTGCCGGGTTGAAACGGCTGCCCGCCCGGCTTTGTGGTTGGCGGTTGGCAGTTGGCGGTTGGCAGTTGCTTTTCGTTGACCTTTCACTGCACAAAAGAGGAAATGCGGCGTCCCAGAATCCCCATTCAGCGTCTGTCAGGACGCCGATGTTCAGATGAGGCTTAACTCTGGCGCCTGCACACATGTTTATTGTGATAAGGGACAGGCCGGTTGGAGGCGTCGTCGGCTCCCGTTCATGAATCAACCCTTGCAGCAAGCCAAGCAAGCCAAGCAAGCCAAGCAAGCCAAGCAAGCCAAGCAAGCCACGATATCGTCAATCAGATTGGCCAGCATGTCACGGACCTAACGCCATTGGTCTTGCGACGCCCCGGCGGTCGCTCAACCAGTAATTTCCAGATACGATAGGCTGGCAAGTACCGAGATTTTGTCGTCCAAAGAGGGATAGATCCCTCAATATTGTCCTGCAAGTCTTCGGAGATACAAGGGCCCTTCATCTTCGGCTGGGACAGGGGTCGAGATGCCCTGCACTTCTGCGCACTCTTTTTGGTGCTCATGACATCTTGCGTTGCTTCGGTGTGTGATCAGATCAGATCAGGAAAAGGTCGAGAGAAGCCAAATTAAGGTCGAGAGAAGCCAAATTAAGGCCAAGAGAGACGAGCAACCTTTGGACAAGCAGCACTGTAAAAGAATGTGTCAATGTGCAGTCATCCTGCCGTCATACAGCACAAATCTTTACAAAAAAATCGTCTCCAGTGCTCAGCCTTGTCAGACCACATGTTGGTTGACCGCCCAATTGAGGCCCGTCGGAGAAAAAGACTGGCGTTGCAGTTGAGGGCTTCCGACCATATCGCTTTAGGATTGGTCCTAACGGTCGTCCGCCGTGTCGGAAATTTCACCTTTCTTTTGAGCTGTTTGTGGCAGTCCTTCCATACGTACAAAGCAAGACAAAGGCGGGGTCCTGAAGCCCAAAACCCTTCTCACCTGCAATCGTTTCCATCCGGACCCCAATGATGAAAGCAGCTTCAATTGTTCACAGAATGCCGAGACAATTGTTGTGATGTGAGTAGGCCCTTCCCAACGGGAGGCTGGCTGAGGAGGCTGGACCAAGGTGTCGGGTGTTACCCAGATGGTTGAAGCCATTCCGGAGTTCGGCAAGAGCAGGCTGACGTCTTGTACCCACCTCACGATTCGCACCTGCCAATTTGGGGTTTATAGTGAACCTTAACTTGGACCATCTGCAGCTTTTGGTGCTCCCCCATCGAAACTCGGAAATCTGAGCCTCGCATCTCACAAACCTGATCTGAGATCTCCCCGCCTGCGACCCGGGTCTTCTTGATCAGGTGCAAGATATCCGCCTGCAGGGTTTCATTTATTACACGGTGTGGTTACTCCGTATTACTTTCCCATCCTTTTCCCGACTTGTCGGAACTCAAATAGCAAACACATATTACAGCAATATGCGCATGTGACGACAGGAAAGAAGGGCAAATTCCAGCCAAGACTAACTCCATGTTCGCGAATCCGAGTATCTACCCTGGACTGCACATTGCGAGCACCGCGACCGCACGAGGGCAACATTCGAATGCAAACATTGACCACGACAGCATGGCTACTCAGCTGTCCATAAGACGATATCTTTTGCCGATAACGCATTCCACTCGATGCCAATCTCGAAAACGACCAGTTGCCCGCCATGACCTCTCGTTCGCTTATGAAATGGACAACTTCAAGGTTAGAACGGGGCCCTGGTCGGCCCCTGGCGTCGATCGCCGAAACCCGCCAAAATAACCTTAAGTCGGAGAGGCACGCACGCGTGGCACGGTCTCGCGGTCTAGACCATGGTCCTTTTTGGCCCCCACATGCCTGAAGTTCTTGGTGGGCTCATAGTGTAATGGAGAATCAGTCGGTTCAGCACTCTCCGCCGTCATAATCAACCATTTACGTGCAAGCATGAAAGAAGTTTGCTTCTAATGCAGGACGACAAAGAGGACGCGATCGTTGCAATAAGACAGCTTGTCGCACAGCTCTATTAGTGATATCGGAGAGTCCGAGTCCCCTGCATTATTGCAACCTTCCTCAGGTCCCCGTTCAGTCAATTCACCATGACGCGCGCGCTGCGATTGGCTGGCGGCTGTTCAATTATCGTTCATTGAGACATGCAGTGCCTGACCGGGCATTTCTTTATTTCTTTTTGAACAAAGACAAAACGCACAAGACTGATATCATTCAAGGGTTTCATAGGTATGCAATAATTAGTTGCTTTCCTTTGAGAGCGTCTAATGTTTGCTGCATGTAACCTTTGTCATGCGAGGAATCAATGTTTTGCCAGAATCGCAGCGACGATCACGGTGTTTTCCGAGCTCAGATTAACAGTCCCTCGCAATGTAAGCTGCCGCGGAATTGAGTTCAGCCTCACTTTCAAGGATCTAGTCCCATTCCAAGGTAACAACAGCTCGTGGTCTGGATTTAGGAGCTGTGAGTAGGTGGTAATCGGGTGGGATCGAGATGCTGAATGATTAGATGTGAGTGCCTGTTTTTTTTGGTGGGCTGGGCTTTCACCCTCTGTAGCCGTTATGATGGGGATAAACATCGAACTTCTCCAACTTGAAGCAGTGAACCCAACCAAGCAAAGAAAATAATCACTTTGACCCCGTTCCTTGTAGTGTCGGCCAGTACGTAGTAATTAAACTGTGGTAACAAGCCAGAGAGAGATAATTACGCGGTATGCCAGCCAACAAGACAACAACCCACAGCGGGCTCCTCTCTCTCTCCTAATATAAACTTCGATGGGCCGGCCCCCCCTTTCTCTCTCTCTCGATCATGTGTTTTTGTTCTACTGGTCAGGTTCAGAGGGGCTATTATTTAACGCAGGCATTGATTAATAACTAGGTATTAGGTATGCTAGCCCTTGCCATCCATCGTCCGACATGTCATCCCATCCCAGGGTTTAAGGGGGGAGTGGGGAGGGGGGGGGGGGATACAAGAACAATTACCTACCTGAGATGTGACTGACCTCAGCAGCAGTAAAATATGTGTATGTATGTGTGGCAGAAAGAAAACGGGCATTTGCAATGACAGCAAAAAAATACAACTGCTCTTGTGTGTGTGCATAACATGAGTGAGAAAACTTCAACAAGCTTAGTTAGCTATGTTCAGCACACACATACACACACCAGACAAACACCAAAAAAGGGACATTAATTGCACTGCTCCCAGAGCTGCGGTCTACAACAAAGGTGCTGCTGCATGGTATTATAACTAACAGTGTCGGGCCATCCATCAATCAATGATGCCGGGGTCAGCCGGTGGCCACCTAATATCTCCAGACTCACAACACAGTACGTAGTTGACTTGTTAGTTGGTATATATATTTTGCAGATTGCCATAAGAGAGAGCAGTAGTACAATACAGATTCATATATATATTCAGTCTCGTGTGATCATCTCGTAGAACTCATCCCACCCAGATCATTAAAATCCAACACGCAACAAATCATTCCGTGTTATCTGAGGGGTCTCTCCCCCCCAATATATTGTTCATCCAAAGACGATCATTTGGTTGCTTGATATCATTTTTTTCACCGGCCCAACCATAACAGATAGGTATTTATAGCTTGGAAGCAGGCGATGGGCTTCCCACAGAGGTAATCTCGTTGTATAGCAGTCTATTTCTGTGTCAGCAAACTCTCGTCATCAAACCCTCTGGGCAGGGAACACTCACGTAGTCAAAAAGTCGGCGTAGTCCTCCCCGGTGACCTGAGTGGCAAAGTACTGAGCGGCGAGCTGGAACTTGTTATCCTTGGGCGCCTTGGCGCTCAGCTGCTCTGTCTGCTCCTTCAACAGCTTGAGGGCGTAGGCCTTGTCGACGCGCCTGCCAGTGTCGGCGGCCGTGACGCCGTGGCGAACCCACTGCCACAGCTGACTGCGGGACACCTCGGCCGTGGCGGCGTCCTCCATCAGGTAGTTGATCGGCACGCAGCCCACGCCGCGGAGCCAGGCCTCCATGTAGCCCAGTCCGATGTTGAGGTTCTTGCGGATGCCTTCCTCGGTGATCTGCCCGGGGACGTTCATGTTGAGGAGGTCGTTCTGGCCGATCTTGACGTCCTCGCGCCGGTTGAACAGCTGGTTGGGGGTGGGCATGTTCTTGTTGAAGATCTCGCTCGCGATGGCCGCCAGCGCCGGGTGGGCGACCCAGGTACCGTCGTGTCCGGCACGCACCTCGCGGAGCTTGTCCGCCCGCACGCCCTCCATGGCCTTGTCGTTGGCGACCGGGTCGTCCTTGATGGGGATCTGCGCGGCCATACCGCCCATCGCGTGGACGCCTCGCTTGTGGCAGGTCTGGATGAGGAGCTTGACGTAGGCGTCCATGAAGGGGACAGTCATGGTTACGCAGCTGCGGTCGGGGAGGACGAAGTTGGGGTTCTGGCGGAACTTCTTGATCACGCTGAAGATGTAGTCCCACCGACCGCAGTTGAGGCCCGAGGAGTGGTCGCGGAGCTCGTAGATGATCTCGTCCATCTCGAAGGCAGCAAGGATGGTCTCGATCAGGACGGTTCCTCGGATTGTCCCCCGCGGCATGCCGATGTGGTCTTGGGCGAGGTTGAAGGCATCGTTCCATAGTCTCGCCTCCAAGTGAGACTCCATCTTGGGGAGGTAGAAGTAGGGGCCGTGGCCGCGTTTGACGAGCTCAAAGGCGTTGTGGTAGAAGTAGAGACCAAAGTCAAAGAGGGAGCCTGACATGGGCTCGCCGTCGACAGTGACGTGCTTCTCCTCGAGATGCCATCCACGGGGACGCACAATGAGAGTGGGCAGTGGCCGGTCAGTCCGCAACTTGTACTCTTTGGGGCCCTGCTTAAAGTCCACCTGCCGGCGGATGGCGTCGTATAGGTTAACTTGGCCATTCACCATGATGTCCCATGCTGGTGCGCTCGAGTCTGGGGCTATTGTTAGCTTTCTGTGCTGCTTCTGCCTGAATACGCATGGATGTAGGAGGTCGTTACCCTCAAAATCGGCCATGTAGGTCCAGACGTCTGAGTTGAGAGCGTTGACAACCATCTTGCGGTCCGTGGGACCTGTGATCTCAACGCGACGGTCCACCAACCCGGGAGCTGGCGGTGCGCCCTTCCATGTCGGGTTCTCACGGATGTGTCTGGTCTCAGGGAGGAAGTCGGGGAGGATTCCCCGGTCAAGCTCGGCCTGGCGGATCTTGCGGCGCTCCAAAAGCTGCTTGCGTGTGTTGTTGAAGGATCGGTGTAGCAGCGCCAGGAAGGCGAGTGCTTGGGGAGTGAGGATCTTCTTCTGCTCCTCCTTCACTGCGCCCAGGACCTGGACGCCCTGCAGGATTGCGTCGGTGGTGGCCATGGTGGGCAATTGCTGTCTGTCACTTGATCGTGTGTATATGGACGTGGTGTGGGTCTAAGTAGTTGCTTATATCCGGGGTATAAGTCCAGTGGGCTGATTGATCAAACGGCGGTGGTGACAAAGGAGTTCAAAAGAACAGGAGGGGGAGAGGAGGGAGATGGAGGTTTAAGGCTACTGACTCGGCCGGGTATGGGGAGTCTGGGGTATATCAGTTGGATCGTCGGGGCTGTGTCGGAAGACACCGCATGCAGACAGTGACAGAAGTGGTATGCGGCAGATGGAAAATGTTCTGGGCACACGTTTTCTCGGCAAACAGTTCTACCAGCTACCGTTAGCCCCTCATAACAGTCAATCGCGAAGGTAGCTTAAATACATTCCTCGCCTGTGTATGGTATGTACATAATATTACTCTAACGTAGCTTCGGTCGTTCGGGTCAGGCCTAAGAAGGGATAACACGGACGGGGGGAAAGCAAACTGTCGCCCGTTCAGACAGGTGGATGTGGGGAATTGCATGTGAAATAGAGTGCAATTGTCCAAGAGTGAGGTCATCGGGCGAAACACCCCGCCTTCAGCTAACGGATCGGCAAGCTGTCTGCTTCACTCCAGGTGATGGAGCTGTAAGAGCTCATACCTAGTTCAATCAATGCTCAGAATTGCATCTGCTAGACTCCTGCTTCAATTGCTCTCCAAGTCGCAACTCAACGGTTGAATGGCTCGTCGGTCGCGTGCGGCCGATAAGGTGTATGGCCGTAGCCGTTGGAGCTTGGGCCCTGCAGGCAGGGGTACTCCGGTCTGCCGGACGAGAGCCGAGGCTTTCTTGCGGTTCCGCTCTCCAGCTTGCCGACACTTTCCGAGCAAGCGAAACCGATCTGGGCATCAGAGGGCAAAACCGAACTCGGCCATAGCATTTGACTCAGCTTACTGAATCAGCGTTTCAACGCAAAAATGGGACAGGAATATAGTTATCACGGTTATGTACTGGTATCAATTTTTCATGACTTATACACTGCGCGTGACGGCGCAACGGAAGGTAGTAAGTACACTAGCTTTGTACAATAGGCATGGCGCCTTTTCATGGCCGTTCCAAGCCGCCCCGAAACTCGCTGCGACGATCTAGAATGCGCTTCCCCACAGCATCGGAAGCCAGCCTTCTTGCCGGACACTATCGGCAGCGTCTAGCCCTTGTAGGGGCTGGGACCAATCATGAGCTCGGGTTTCACGAGCTGGTCAAACTCCTCCTCGGTCAATACCTTGAGCTCCATGGCGCTCTGTTTGAGCGTCAGGCCCTTCTTGTGTGCGTTCTTGGCCACCTTGCTGGCCATGTCGTAGCCGATCTTGGGGTTGAGGCAGGTAACCAGCATGAGGCTGTTGCAGTCATTAGCACCAAACTTGCATCGCACGTAGAAAAAAGGCCGCCGGAGGGGAGAACTTACGACTCCTTCATGATGCTGGCGATCCTCTCCTCATTCGCCTGGAGACCGTGAACCAAGTTCTTCTCAAAGCTGCGCATGCCGTCCGCCAGCAGGCGCACACTGTGCAGAAAGTTGCGGATTATAAGCGGCTTGTAGACGTTCAGCTCGAACTGGCCGTTCATGCCACCGATCGTGCAAGCAACGTGGTTGCCCATGACCTGCGCGCAGACCATGGTAAGCGCCTCACACTGCGTGGGGTTGACCTTGCCGGGCATGATCGAGCTGCCGGGCTCGTTTTCGGGCAGTATAAGCTCTCCGAGACCGCACCGGGGCCCGCTGCCGAGGTAGCGGATGTCCTGCGCGATCTTGGTGAGCGACGCGGCGACGGTGTTGAGGCAGCCCGAAGCCTGCACAAGGGCGTCGTGGGCGGCCAGCGCCTCGAACTTGTTGGGGGCCGTCCTGAACTCGGTGCCCGTCATCTTGCTGACCTCCTCGGCAATCGCCTCGGCGAAGCCCACAAACGTGTTGATCCCGGTGCCGACTGCCGTGCCACCCTGGGCCAGCAGGCGTAGGTCAGGCAGGGCACTCTCGACACGCTTGATGCCGAAGTCGAGCTGGGCCACGTAGCCGCTGAACTCCTGGGCAAGAGTAAGAGGGGTGGCGTCCTGGAGATGGGTGCGGCCGATCTTGATGATCTTCCTGGCCTCGAAGTCGTCGACCTTGGCCTGCAGGGCGTTGCGCAGGCTGTGCAGCGCCGGCAGCAGCTCGCCCTCGATCTCGAGCACGGCGGCAATGTGCATGACGGTCGGGAAGGTGTCGTTGGACGAGGCCGAGCGGTTGACGTGGTCGTTCGGGTGCACCGGCTTCTTGGAGCCCATGGTGCCGCCCAGGATCTCAATGGCGCGGTTGCTGATGACTTCGTTGGCGTTCATGTTGGACTGCGTGCCCGAGCCCGTCTGCCACACAACCAGCGGGAAGTGGTCGATCAGCTTGAGGTCTGCAACCTCCTTTGCAGCCTGCTGGATGGCCTCGGCAATCTTGGGGTCTGGAATAGCACACGACGGTGGTGAGCTCCTGTATCAATCGCACTCTGCTTCCGGGGAGGGGAAATACCCAATCCATAGCGCGTGTTCACTTTCGCCGCAGCTCCCTTCAGAATACCAAACGCTCTGATGATCGGCGGCGGCATGCGGTCCTGCGGCTGGTTGATGCGGAAGTTCTCGAGGGAGCGCTCCGTTTGCGCTCCCCAGTACTTGTCTGCGGGGACCTGGATTTCGCCAAAGGCATCGCTCTCGGTTCGTGTGTTGGAAGCCATTCTCGCAGCGCTGGCGTGCAGGTATCTTTGGTGTTGGCTGAAAGAGGAGGGCTTGCGGGATGCGTTGTTTAGGAAGGACCGGGTCGGGTAGCATGTGCTCAGCGTCCTCGTGCTTGCCCTCGGCACAGCAAGGCAGCTTCTAGCAGCTGCTGCCGCGGGCCCAGTAGCTCGTACCGATCGAAACATGACTGACGTCGCAGAATAGAAGGTATGCACTGCGTTGTACCCCCGTTAGAAGGCTCAATTGATGGCCAAAACAGCGCCAATTGGGATGCTGCGGAAGGGAAACATACAACCTGACAACGCTCTGTGTAGAGAAGGCACAGATAAACCCAGATCCCCAGGGTGACCGAAGGAGCCGCAAAGGTTGATTTTCTGCCACTGTGCAAAATTGCGCTCGAATGGAAGCTCTTGTCAACTGCGACCCGAAAATTATTTCCGGAACGGCTTTGGCCGTCGTCAACTCCGGAACTTTCCGAAACCTCACCAACAACACCAACACGGCTGATCCCTGAGCAACCCGGCGGGCTGGATAGGATATTCCATTGCAAGAGTGAAGTTAAACAATTCACACCGCAGCGATTGTCTACTTTTCCAGTGCCTTTTCTTTTCGGTCTATTGTACTAAGAGAAATTAACTACGCCGGTTCGCAGAATCTCTAGGTAGTTGCATCTAAGGTTCCTAGGTAGGTAAGGAGCAAGCATCATCAATTTCATCAAGAATACCCTTTTGGCGTCTTTCATCCGCTTCATACAATCATTATGTCTGTCCAAGACACACCATCCAATTCAACTTTCCATCCTGTATCCAGCGCATCCGGCTTCCCAAAATCCATCCGACCTGTGTCTAAGCGGTATCATCTGCTTGTGAGACAAATAGATACTGCGCGACCGAGGTGCATAAGACGAGATCCGGTCCAGAAAACGTGCTCTAAAATTCAGATTAATTGCAGTCCATGTCGCCGATTAACAGAGGAAATCCCCGTCCGTTGTGGCAAGGGGAGCCTCAAGAAATAAAGGGTTAGACAGCCCTCGAGGCGTCTAAAAGGCAAACGCAAAGCGAACGAGTTTTGCGGGAAATGCAGAAAAGGGGAAAAGGGGTAAAGGGGTAAAGGGTTAAAGGGGGAACGATAAGTGGTCGCGGTTGCAGAGCTCAATAGTATGCCGTCATCAAGAATTGAGTGTCTTGATCATCATCTTGGCCTTGGCCTTGTCGGTGACAAGCAGGGAGCGGTCGCCGAAGATGGAATGCATGGTGTCAACGATCTTGTGGAAACTGCTGGCTGCCCCCTTCTCCTGAGTGAAGCGAGCAATGCTGAGATGGCTTCGCTTGCCATGCTCGATCACCGTCATGATCTCGACGGCAAACGAGACATCCTTGAGTTTCAAATCTACCACTGGATGTTAGCATGTGAGGTAAGGAGAGGTAAGGAGTTTCCGGGACGGTCTTACGGTTCTTGGGGCTAAGGCGCGCAAAGACAATGTTGCGCTCTTTATCAACTTCGACATCCTTGATGCCATACTGGCGCCACTCTTTGAGGAGGATAGCGACTTCCTGTCGAGCTCGTCGTTTCGAAATATTGAAGCACATGTATCTCATTGCTGGCTTGACCCGGAATAGCCGGGCGAGCCAATTCTGCTGCACCTCGATCTTCCGAACCCCTGCTTCATTATCACACCAGACACCAGTCGGTCCAGGGCTGGGAGCCATGCTGGACTCGTTTTGGGCCATCTTGTGCTTCGGCGCGTTCTCAATTTCGGCGCCGACGTCGTCATCGTACTCAGGGCCTATTAAGCATGTTAGAGACGAGCTTCCAGGGGGGCTGGAGAGAGCCATGTCATTGATTGTTCTTACCTGCAATGGACATTCTGTTCTCGGTTTTGGAAGACTTCCAGAACGGAAAGCTGAAGCTTTTCTTCTTTGATGGTCGAGGGGCCTGGCCGGCATCCGTTTCAAAATCAATCTCCCTGGATGCTAGGCTCGTGTCGGCAACGGTCACGAAGCTGGAGCCGCTCAAATCCTCTTTGACAGATCGTCTGAACCACGAGGTAACTCTCCTCTTGGCCGGGACGGCAGCATCACAGCTCACGGAATGATTATGACCATCCGGTGCGCAACCTTGGTGGCCCCCTCCATGAGTGAAGTCCTGTCGCGAGCCCGGGCGGAATGGTGCTGAGGCTGGTCTGGCTGTTGTCTCTGAAACACCCCGAGCCACCTTGCGGATATTAAGTGGCGCCGGAATCTTGAAGCGATCCTCTGTCTGGACTGCAGTAGGAGAGACCACAACTCTGATGGTGTTTTCAGCCTTGGCGAGATAGTCCAGCCCTTTATGCTCGAGCGAAGTGTCCGTATGATGGTAAGGAGTTCCTGTGGGGCTCGACACGGCGCGCTGCTTTCCAACAACACCGTGTCTCCATCCCTCCGGCGTGTTCTCGTAGATGGAAGGCAAAAGCCTTGTATCTTTGCCGGGTTGGCTGTGCACCGGATCAGATACCGCCCGCCTCTCAGATACGACTACATTGGCCGCAGCTTTCCCCTTAGAGGGGTTCTGCACCTGAAGGATGGGCTCAGCGTTGCCTCCGTAGCTGCTTCGCATGTCATTCATCCCGCGCCTCGACTCCGGCCTGGTCATGCCCGCTGTAGGAACAGGGGGCAATGGTCTGGAATCCAAATGTTGAGCGCCCGAGTTATCGTCCGTCAGAGGCGCGGGAGGGGACGTGTCGGGCAGCCGAGCGAGGGACGGAATCAGAGAGAGCGAGAAGGGGCTCGTCTCACGGAGCCCGCCATTGTCTGCGCCGGGATCTGACACGATGATGGAACTCCGGAAAGCTTCGTCGCAGTCCTTCGCAATCCGGTGGCCAAGCTGCTGGAGCTCTTCGCCCCAGATGAGACTGTCATCCTTCGGCTTTGCAACGTCCATCATGGATCTGGTTCCGGTCGCTGGACGCGGCTCTCGCTTTTTGTGTGGGGTTGACGGAGCAAAAACGTCGCGGCCATACGTAGTGTTGTCGCCTGCGATGCTTGCTGGAGCACCTGGAGAGCTATCGCGGCTTCGGCGGTACTGGTGTCGCTGGCCTCTCTGGGAGCGTCTTCGAACATTTGAGAAGTCGACGCCTCGCTTAGCGCGGGCGTTCACACGAACCCCAGTGGCGCTGTTGTGGTTGCTTCGGATGGATCCCATGGAACCCCAAGGTGATCTCGTATTGCCGCTAATGTTGGTACGCTGCGAGTTCAATCTCTTCCGCTGCTGGAACGATCCAGCAACAGACCTGTACGAGTGATACGAACGCGAAACCGTCGTGGGAGCTCCTCCTACACCAGGCTCGGGGCCGTTGCGATGGATGACGATCTTTGCGTGGCTGGCCTGCGAAGAAGAGAGCGGCAACACTCGCGAAGCGTTGTACGGGTCGTAGCTTCTGACTGTGACGGCGTCGTCCATAGGACGCTCGGCTACGTTCGAGATGACAGTGAATCGAGACACGCTCCTGGCATGGCCATTTCTTCCTGTCGTTGTGAACTCGCAAGTCGAGATGCGCTTTTTCCAGTTGGGCGGCTTGAGATGATGAAAGTCGCACTTGGAGACGGGGAAGTCATTGCTGTAGTTCTCCATTTGGGTCTGGCGGTACTTGTAGAGCAGCCAGTAAAACAGCTTCTGGTCGTTAGGCCTGCGAGTTGCGGTTAATGCATGTCTTGGCGGGCTGACGGTGGCATAGGGAGCCTGGTACTTACTTCTCCTCCGCGAGCTTCTCTATGAGCTGCGCGTCGCTGTAGGCATGCCACATAGATTTCAGCTGTCTCAGTAGCTGCGCGTCAACCTCCTCCTCGTGAATGGGCGAGATGTCGACGTTGCGGAGCCCGCTGTCAAACTGCCTCGGTTTGTTAAGATCGTCATGGTAGTCGTACTTCTTGATGAGCGCATGCCGCCACATCTGCTTCATGGTAATCCGGTGGCTCGGCTGAGAAACCAGAACTCTTCGGATGAGGTCCTTAGCCTCTCCCGAGAGATAGGGCGGCATCTCGTACTCGGCCCTCCTGGCTTTCGCCAGCATCAAACCAGTGTCGGCTTCGTCGAAGGGAAGGCGTCCGGCCAGCATGGCAAACAGGATAACACCCATGCTCCAGATATCCGCGGCCGAGCCTTTGTAGTACTGGTTCCTGAGCAGCTCCGGAGCGGCATAGTGAGGGCTTCCACAGGCCGTCTTCAGCTGATGTGCCGGGCCCTGATGCAGCGCCGCCATGCCGAAGTCGGCGATCTTGACCTGGCCATTGTCTTTCATGAGGATGTTCTCAGGTTTCAGATCGCGGTGGCAGATGTTGAGCGAGTGGCAATAGTCGAGGGCGCTCATGATCTGCCGAAAGTAGAAGATGGCATCTTGCTCCCTGAGGCGGCCGTTCCAATTGATAAACTCAAACAAGTCGCCTCTCTCGACATATTCGCACACCAGGTAGCTACAGAACGTGTCAGCGACACTCTGACGAGAGAGGGGGGGGGGGGGGGGGGCAGGCTGTTGAACTTACATTTCCGAGTTGTTCTCCCAGATGTCATAGAGTTTGATGATGTTGGGATGCTGTATGAGCTTGAGGATGGCAACCTCTCGCTCGATGGCCAGGGGCATTCGAGGCACGCCCCCATCAGCTTTGGTGACTGGTTTTCTGACGTCAATGCTGTCAAGGTTCGCCAGGCTGCCTGCTTGGGTGATGTATGCCTTGCTTTTGGCCACAATCTTGACGGCTACCAACTGATGGGAGACGGCGTGTCGAGCAAGGCGGACGCGGGCCGAGGAGCCCTTCCCCAGTGTTTTGCCCAGTTGCCATGGTCCGATGTGAGTCTTGAGCTGCCGTGTACTGGAAGCCGTCGACGAGACATTGGAGAACTGGGAGGCGCGCCTTGAATCTGCCGTCTCACGCGAGGCCTCTGTTAGTGCCGAGAGGCGCGGGTTGACTGGCCCAGCTGGTGCTTGGTTCTCACGCTCTCCAGGCCGAGGCACAACAATGGGGAGTGCAGGGTTGGGCTGGCCTCGAACGGCTTTGTGTGGTTTTGAAACTGCCGTGTCATTGTTTTCGTTAGGGCGGTTCTGACGCTGGGCATTTGCCATGGTTACGTTGTTTACTCTCTGGGTCGCGTCGCCCAGGGGCTGGCGGTGCATCGAAATGCGGGTGCTGCTGCGATTCTCCATGCTGATTATGCTTGCAGGTGGAATCAATGCATCCCGAACTTGAACGAAGGACCAAGGGTGCAGTGACCGAGAAGAGGGTGAACAAATGAAGGAATATTTATTTGTTTGGTTGTTGGTGATTGAGCGTCCCAAGTGGCCGATGATGGCCCGCTTGAGTGAGGTAGCGGAAAGAAGCGAACCCGAGCGGGAAACAGTGGGCAAGCAAGCTCTGAGCTAACCTTCAAGATGAGAGAACGGGCTGAAGCAAAGAGAAGGAAAAGACTGCCTCTTGACTTGCCCGCCCAAGAAGCCACGATGAAGGCAGGAACTGGAATGTAGTGTTTTGCTCTGAGTGGCCCGTGGTGGTTGGTGCAAGGCGCGAGGCATTCGGGGAAGGAAGGGCCCACTAACAACAATACTCGAGAAAGCAACAACAATAGTCGAGAAACCCGCTCAGATCACCAAAAAAACAGATGCATAACTTTGAACCTTCAAGGTTATGCAAACCCTCATGTTATGTCCATTTCGCTTGAGCGCTGGGTACACGAATCTTCCGTCCGTTTTGACCTTGTCAAACGGCCACACCACAGACTTCGAAATTCACAGCCAGCTCCAAGGGACTCACCGATGGGCACATCCTTACCAGCCCAATCAGGAGAACCTCAGATATTCATGAGTGGTGGTTGCCGGCCTAGAGTAAACGAAACTCAAATCGTCCTCTGAGTTACGGGTGGCCGTCACCCAGACTTATGTGGTACAATTCGTCATGACAGATGACTTTGTCTTGGATTCCAATCTGTTCGTAACAAGCCTTCAGACAGCTGCGGTTTGGATGTTGCTCTGAGTCTGTATCACGCTCGAGCGATCGAAGGGAGAAGCGTTCTGTGAGCTTACCTGCGGTTTCTGGATGACCCGCACGTCTCGAACCAAGAAGAGGTCGGCGCTTGATGATAATGAGACAGGAGGGCCTGTTCTATGGAGCATTAGTGAGCACAGGGGCGACTGATTAAAGCGTAATTACATTCCATAAGTTACACTTGCGACCTGCACCACGCAGTGCCTATCAATTCCAGTTCGTGTAATTCGAGACATATGCAAAATTGAAACAAGAGGACATCTACTTTAATCGCAGTCTAGTCGGGAGGTCATCACCATGAGGGTACCATAGGAGTTGAGGTCGGGATAAGAAGGAGGCTGAAGATTACGTTTCCGACCGATTGGTTGCCCCGGTCCCTCCACGCTGGTGGCACCCTGCAAAGGCCCACAACGACAGTCCCGCTTGGCTCCCGCAAGCCCCACTAGAGAGGCCGTCTGATTGCTAAATTGAAGCTCAAAGGTCGCGTCGCGTTTTGTCGTGCAGCACTGCGACGCAGTAAATTTTCGGCCAGTGACTGCAGCACCTTCGATTCCGGTTACCTCGACGATGTTAGCAAACACTGCCTGAGAGCTTTATATCAGTATTCGGCTCTAACTTATCGTGCGACGAGATGGCCCCGAGCTTCGTCAACGCCGGCGAGCCGCAGACCGTCCGCATGCGGAGGTCGCCCGAATCCGACGGCGATGACGTTGACGACGGCGACAATGGCTTCACGAGTACAAGATCAAAGGGCGGAAGGAGAATAAACGCGTTTAAGGACGATGAGGATGAAGACGCGTTCGAATCTGCGGGTGAGACGCAGGAACGGGGGCAATCTTCCCACAAGAAGTCTCGGACAGACGGCTTGCCCAGCGCTGAGTTCCAGCCTGGGGCTATCGTTCGTGTCAGGGTCAAGAACTTTGTGACATATGAAGAGGCGGAGTTTCACCTTGGTCCGCATCTGAATATGATCATCGGGCCAAATGGCACGGGCAAGAGTTCTCTTGTTTGCGCCATCTGCCTGGGCCTGGGCTATCCCACGAGCGTTCTCGGCAGAGCAAGCGCCTTTAGTGACTTTGTCAAACACGGGAATGATCAAGCCGAGATTGAGGTAGAATTGCAGAGGAAACCCGAGGAAGACGAGAACTACATCATCGGGCTCCTTATCAGGCGGGAAGACAATAGCAGGAAGTTCACCTTAAATGGAGGACAGAAACCGCTCAAACAGATCCAGCAACTTGTGAAATCCCTGAGAATTCAGATTGACAACCTGTGCCAGTTCCTGCCGCAAGACAAGGTGGCTGAGTTTGCCGCCCTCACCCCCATCGAACTGCTCGAGAAAACGCTCAACGCGGCCGCGCCTCCAGAGATGATAGCTTGGCAGAATGACCTGAAGCAGCACTTTAAGGATCAAAAACAAGCTTCACGCAAAGTCCGGGAGAGCCAAGAACAGCTGAGGGCTCTAGAGGCTCGCCAGCAGATCTTGCAAACGGATGTCGAGAAGCTCCGGGATAGAGAGGCTATACAGGCGACGATTGCGGAACTCGATAAGCTACGCCTCTTGGTGGAATACAACCAGGTCCGAAGCCAGTATACGGAAGCGAAATCGCGGAAGAAGGAAGGGGAACGGAATCTGAAGCGGCTCCAAGACAGCTTCGCTCCCTCGCTTGAAGCCGTCAATAGGAAGCAGGAGTACCAAGCCCGGGTTCAAGCCGTCGTTGAGGAGAGAAAGAGGGTGTTAGTTGGTGCCGAGACTGCGGCCGACGAAGCACTCGCCGAAATCGATGTCGCAGACAGCAAGATTCGAGAAGCTGTGGCGAACCTTGAGGCAGCAAATACCCAGTTCACAGCAAAGAAACAGGAGCTGCTCAAGATCCGACAACACATTACAAATATGGAGGCGAACCACAGGCGAGGTCCCAGGGACTTTGATGCTGCGGATTACAACAGGAGAATCGTATGTGATACCCAACACGCTGCTTCCTATGAGCCCTCGTTTGCTGATACATCATAGCGAGAGCAAGAGCACTTGCACCGCGAAAAGACGACGGAACACCGCCAGCTTCTCGAGGAACTAAGAGGAACCCGAGCTCTTGGCAACGAAAAGAAGAACGAGATGCGCAAGATGATGGATGACTTCAGAGAGCAGGAGTCTCAACAGGGCCAGCTCCTGAACCAGCTGCGAAGGGCGAACCCCGATGTCGCCAAGGGCTGGGAGTGGCTCAAGGACAACCAGGAGGGCTTCGAGAAGGAGGTTTTTGGGCCGCCAATGCTCGTTTGCTCGCTCAAGGACAGCCGCTACGTGGATGTGGTCCAATCCATGCTGGCACAAGATGATTTCTTCTGCTTCACGACACAGACCAAGGAAGATCACAAGAAGCTGAGTGACCAGTTCTACGGCAAAATGGGGCTCTCGGTCACGATTCGCTCCTGCTTCACTGCCTTTGATTCTTTCAGGCCTCCTCTGCCAAGGCAGGAGCTTGCTGGATTGGGACTTGACGGCTATGCTATCGAGTACCTGACTGGCCCGGAACCGGTCCTGGCTATGCTCTGCGCAGAAAAACGGCTGCACGCATCCGCGGTTGCACTAGCAGAACTCTCCGAGGCCCAATTCCAGCGCATCCAACAAAGAGAAAGCATCTCCCACTATGCCGCGGGGAAGCAGCTGTACCGCACTACGCGCCGAAGGGAGTACGGCGCGGGCGCAGTCTCCACGCGGGTCACGCAATTCCCCAAAGGACGATTCTGGACTGATCAGCCCTTAGACTCATCCGAGCAGGACGAGCTGAAGCGCAAGCTGAACGCAGCCAAAGGCGAGTACGAGGAATTGCAGCAACAATACAGGGACAAGACCTCGCGGAGCAATGAAGTTGAGAAAGAATGCGAGGACCTCGCGAATCAAATTGTGGGTGCTAGAGTACTTCTCGAGGAGACCAGGACTAACATGGAAGTAGAAAGAGTTGAGGAAGGAAAAGAACGCGCTGCAGCTCGAATACACCAAATGGCAAGCTTTGCCAGATCTGATAGGTATGGATCAAGTATCCTGATCATGCGCAAATGCGGCGAACTAACCAGGCTTTAGAAACCGAGAAGAGGAGATTGGCGCAACGAACAGAAGAGGTGGACGAAATCAAGGACCAGTTGACCGAACTCGGAAACATCCACGGGGAGGCTCTCCTTGAAAAGGTCAAGGCCGTTTTGCGACACCGGGAGAAGCTGCCTGTCATCCGTGCGGCCTGCCAGGACTCGATCGAGGCCGAGGTGCTTTTGATCGAAGCCGTATCGGATGTCGAGACCCTCAAGGAAGAGAACGCGCAGATTACGCTTCAGCTCGAACAAGAAAAGCGTGTCCTTCAGGAGCTGACGGACAAAATGGTCCAACTACACCGGACTGCGGCAGAAGCAAGAGATGAAGTGCAGGCGATTCTCGATAGTGGAGACAGGGAGCAGCTGCTGTCCCTTGCAAAAGACAAGTCATCGGAAGAAATCGCTGAGAGCCTCGGCGCCGAGCGAGCCAAACTCGAAGTTATCCACGCCAGCAACCCCCATGCCCTGCAAGAACACGAGAAGCTCGAGCGCGATATCGAGAAGGAGAGGAAGCACCACGACTACTGGCAAAGGAAGATGGCCGACGTGGACGGCGAGATCAAGACAATAAGGGACCAATGGGAGCCGAGGCTGGACGAGCTCGTAGGACAGATCAACGAGGCCTTCAGCCACAACTTTGAGCAGATCAACTGCGCGGGCGAGGTCGGGGTGCACAAGGACGAGGACTTTGACAAGTGGTCTATCCAGATCAGGGTCAAGTTCCGTATGAACGAGGTGCTCCAGAGGCTGGACCAGCATCGGCAGTCGGGCGGCGAGCGGGCCGTGTCGACCATCTTCTACCTCATGTCGCTGCAGTCGATGGCGCAGGCCCCCTTCCGCGTCGTCGACGAGATCAACCAGGGCATGGACCCGCGCAACGAGCGTATGGTGCACGAGCGCATGGTCGAGATCGCCTGTCGCGAGCACACGAGCCAGTACTTCCTCATCACGCCCAAGCTGCTGTCGGGTCTAAAGTACGACGGCCGCATGCGTGTTCACACCATCGTCAGCGGTGAGCACGTCCACGAGCGGGGGACGGACAAGATGAACTTTGCCAAGTTTGCGAGCATCCAGCGCCGGATCATGGGCGGGTTAGCTGCGTGCTAATAGTGCCATTTATCATTGTTGATTCTCCTTCTGGAGGGGGGCAGGTAGAAGCAAGACAGCAGCTGATGAGGCGTTATGGTCATTCGCAGTTGACAAAGGGCGTTACACCAGGGCATGTAAACGAGTTCAACGGGAAACCGTCAGGATGGATGCTGGCGAGGGACGGAACAAAGGTGGGCTTCAGCGAGATGCTATCCCCTTGGGAATGACCAGATCTGCATATCTATCTAGTGACGACGGTTGATCTCATTGAGAATGAATAAAGCATTTGAATGTCAACAAAGTCAAGCTTTTTGTGCAAGAGCCTCGTTGGGTTTCTTCGGTCAGTCTCGCCAACGGCACGGCATACCCCGTTCCATCGGGCGCTGATGCCATTTCTCCATATCAGCCGGAGCACCGTTAACAACCCGATGTCAAGGGTAGCCGCCAAGCAATAGCCAAGCAGTGTAACGGGCGGGAGCGAACGAGACCACGAGCCAGCCCAGCGGGTAATTTACGACGTCATAGTCCACTTTTCGAAAAGACCCCTCCAAGCCCCTCAACAACGGTCCTGTTTTACCATTGCAAACAAGCTCAATTAGCGTACGGTGAACACACGTGCATATGTAGTGATGAAATTAGCATGGATATTTAGGGCAGGTGGATAAATCAGCCTTTTCTTTTCTAGCGCTACGCCTCATGTATGTAACCGCTGACGCCGCTGGGCACTGCTGCTTGCTGCTTGCTGCAAGGTGAACTTCTTCTGGCCCTCGGAAAAAAAGGGTGGATCGACGGTTTTGGGATGATCGACAAGCCAGCCAAGTCACCGACCACTCATATCGTCGCAAACAACAACCAGACGTGCAGGCCTGCGTGACGTCATATCGAATTTCTCACTCTTTCACCCACGCGCGACAACCACTGTCAAGATGAACACGAACAGGAACAGGTTTATCGTTGGGTGGACAGAGAGGCAGGTGCAATGACCTACCATACGTACTGAGCCAAGCCAAGCCACCACTTCCTGGTATAATATGTGACAAAACTTAAGAATAAATACCCTTCCTTCTTCCTCTGCTCTCTCATTTGCACACATCAACATCAACAACCACACAAATACCAAAACACCAACACACACGCAAACACATCCATTACAATCTCAATTACCACAACATCACATCTTCAACAAAAGAAAAGAACATAACCAAACAAATCAGCAAAAAATGGGTGCCGTCGTCTCTTGCGTAAGTTCTTCTTCCCAACTTCCCACTTCCCAGCACGTGTCTGTCACCCGACAATTCAGTTTGGTGTGTGGTACTGACTACTAGTGGTGTAATTATCAATAGATCGAATCGGTCTTCCGCACGATCGGCCAGTGCATCATGGCCGTGATCAACGGCATCGGTAGCATCCTGATGGCCATCATCAACGGCATCGTGACGTGCCTCGACATCGTCGTCGGCTGCCTGACGTGCAACACGTGCGGCGGTCGCCGTCATGGTGGTGGCATGGGCAGACGTCGTCACCACATGGGCACCACGAGTACCATCTAATCTAATCAGGCCGCCACCCACAAGCGTCGCTTTTTCCTACCTATCAACACGCAACTACTTACTGTGAGATATATACTACATTCCATCCACTTGAGTCGCGTTGGGGTGTGAAATCGGAGTGAAATAAAGGGGGACTGGGGGAACGAAACACACACTGGATTGGAATTGGGGGGTTACACGGGATGGGGGTTATATGATACGGTATGGGTTCGGAATCGGACGTTTGTTGCGGTTGATTTTTTATTTTTCTCTTTTGTCTATGAGCATACAGCAAACAACGCACACACACGGAGATACCCAAATCACACTGCATTAATCATTATAAGATGGAAGAATTTCACATGAGTGAGAGGATTGAATGAGGACGGCGGTCTCTCATTGCATTTTGCATTTTTTACATTCGCACCAAACACGGTTTACAGCCACTCGGAAGAGTGAGATGATCAACCACCTTACTTCGTTGCCTCTTAACTGAAACATAATTATCCGTAACAGTTTTTAACACAAGCGTAATTTACCTAGATCCTCAGCTGGCCGGCCACTCAGTAATCTTCAATCAGATCCTTATTAAAGAAGCCGTGAATCTGCCGCGCAGCCTCCCGCCCAACGATCGGATTTAACTCCTCGACCGACATGTTGGCCACCTCCTTCACACTCTCTGTCTGCAGAATCAGATTCGTCACGTTCTTGGGCGTGACGCCGGGCACGGTGAGCAGCATTTCCCGGGGCTCCGTGTTGAAAGCCTGCTCTTCGGCCTTCATGTCCTTGTCTAGACCCGCCCTGACCGCGGCGATAGGGTCGGGTTCTTCTTCTTGCGCCTTGAGTCTCTCAAAGATCTCGGCCGTCTCGTAAGGGGACGACGACCAGATAATGCGCAACTTCGGGAAAGCCAACGTGAGTAAGACAAGCTTGCTCTGAAGGTCGTTGGCGCCGGCATTGGCAGGGTTGACGCTGGACAGACTCCCCGACAGATCGGCAAACGGCTCGAGAGTGAAGCTCTTGTTCTGGTCGAACTCGATCAGCAGCATCGGGCTCTTGTAGTGCTGGAACATGGTCTCGGCCTGGCTGTACAGGCGGCCGTCCTTGAACGAACTGATCAGGTCGCTAACGCTCTTGCGCTCGATGCAGATGTTTGGGCTGAGGATGTAGTCACCAACCGTCAACATGCAGGGAACGATGACCATGGACTTGCCGTGCAGGAGTGATGGGAGCGAGGAGCGGAACTCGCGGACATCCACCACCACGCGCGGGGGCTGGGCGGTACCGGCCAGTCTTCCGCCGCCGGCAATGCGCGTGTTGATGGTGCGGAGGAAGGCTTCTTGGGGGTCTTCGATGCCGTGCGCATCAACCGTCATGACGACCGACATGCTGGCCCGTTCCTTGATGAGCCTTGTGAAGGCGTCCTTTTCACGACGCACACTTGACAAATAGCGCTGCTCTTCGACGGATCCGCCGTAATACAGGAAGTAGACCCGGACGTTTCTGTCGTTGTGCGAGGAGCGGTAGACCTCGACCCGTCTGATAAACGAGGCGTCGGGCTCGTACATGATGATGTACCTGGGCTTGACCTCCTCGAGAACATGCTCGTCTTGGTCGCCGTCGTAGGCGTGGATGACGACGAGATCCTGCATCTCATACATCTGGTAGTAGTCGTCCATGTCCTCTAACGGATCGGCGACAACATCCTCTTTCTGCCCGGCTTCTTCCTCCGTGGTCTGAATCTCGGCGATCAGATCCGCAACCTCGCCAGGCTTCTCAAAATGTTGGGCGATGCTACCGTTGTCAAGGCGGCTGGGAGCTGACCCGATGCCGCCGCCGCCCCGTTGGCGCCGCCTTTTATTCGCGGGCGCTCTGCCTTTACTTTGGCCAATTCGTGGATCAACTGCGCCACTAAGCGCCTTTTGATTTTCCGCGAACAGGGTTGCGCTGACTTGGGCGAATTCCCGCTTCCACTTGAGGTAGTTGCGTAGTCTCCTCCTCATCATGAAGGCTGCCGATGGTCTGTCTTCATCCGGGTCGTAGAACTCCTCCACCTTCCTCTCTGTTCTTGGCTTGACATGCATCGTCTGAAGATAGTCACGCAGCTGCCGACACGTGTTGGTGTCTGAGCACATGATGAGAATGGTACCGTTTGAGTCGTCGCGCGCCACGGGTTCGAAGTAGAGATCCCGGTCAATCTCTTCTAGAGCATCGGCGAGAACAGACCACTTCGGCTGTTCCTCCAAGACGGGCCGCAGCGAGTCGACGCTCGTGTCTGGTCCTACCTTCTGCTTGCCCGTGTACACCCGTCTCTTTGCAGTATCAAAAATGGTTTGCGCAGCATCGAGAAACAACCAAGGAGACTGCGTCTGTCTTGTAGAGCCGGGCGGGGGCGAATGTGCTGCGTGGATCGTATCAAGGTGCTGCAGGAACGAGACAGCATCCAGAGCCACCAGCGATTGCAGCATGCCGCGGAGGACCGTAAGGTCACTAACGATCTGCTTCGTTTTCCAGCTAACGCGGTGCCAGTTGGGATCGAGCTGTCGCCGAACCATCACGTCAAAATTCTTGAGCAGCGCGCTGTCCAGATTCCAGTCTTCCATGTCTAGCCCCGTGTTCCCTTTCTTCAGTTCGTGGATGCTGACTTCAACACATTCCATTATGGCGTTTTGGATGTCTCTCATGGCATCGGTCATGGGCACCTCCAGCTCAATCACCTCTGCCTTCTTCTTGCCCTCAAGCGACTGCGCAACGTGAACGTGAAACCGAGGCCACAGTGATGCTTTCCGCAGAAACATGTTGCGCATCATTGTGGCCAGCGGCGAGAAGCCCACTGTGAAGGGCTCTGGGTTATCCGAGAAGGCCTTGAGGAATCCAACCTTGTTCTTCTGGCGGTATATTCTTAGTATGAAAGCTTCCAGCGAGGTCGCGACGATGCGATCTGCATGAAGGACAATCAGCCCGGTGATGGTGTCCGGGTTCAGCAGGTTGGTCAACAAATCGACAACCAAAATGCGCGATGTGATGCTGAAGATCCCCCCGTGGGCGTACATCTTTTCCCGTGCTCCGACACTCGTGAAATCGGTATTGACCACGGTCAGGCCGCGGGCCTTGGGCGACATGCTGATGGCAGCATGCTCGGCAAGAGCTTCGCCAATCCACCCATTCTCCCTGTCCTCGGCATTGACAATGACTATCAGGTTGTTGCCCGCAGCATCGTACGAGTGGAGGAGATTCGTAATGAGGCGGATAAGGCCCAGCCCTCTCGCGAGGATGACGAGCTCATCCTCTTTCCTGAGCTCCTCAAAGAGCTTTTGCTGGTATAACTGGCACGGCGTCAGGACTCAGGGACTTGTTACACGGAGCGGTCGTGCGCAGTCAACCTACGAGTGGCAGCGAAAGCTTTACGGGCTGCGGGGCACTTGCGGCCGACATGCGGGGCGTTTGTTTGTCGGCGAAAGTCTCAGTCGCGTGTCATGATCAGATGCTACATCCTATCGCGAGTTGCGGATCGCAGTGTTGGACCCGAAGGCGTTGTGCAGCCGGGCGAATTGGCTTTGGTCGTGCTTACAGTTCTATCTTGTTCCTCCCGAGCTTGAACGTAAGAAACGGCAGGGAACGCCGCTGCGCTCCTGCCGCCACAAGCCGCGCAACCCCGTGACTCGACGTCATACCTTCTTAGCAGGTCGGACGTCGTTACACGATTCCAAAGTAGGCAGGTTTTCACTTATAAGGATGACAATCGTGCTGTAACCGCATGCTCCTTCTTATCCTCCTATTTAAAACAAGAAGCTTTCACTGTCCTGCAATTCGGAGAATATTTTCCACTCCTAACATCACGACCCTCTCGATAACACTAAACCTAAAGCGGAACATCATGGATTCGTCTAAGAGCAACCAGCAAGAGAAGAAGAGGCCTGCTCAGTCGGTGCGTAATACAGACTCTTATTCGCAAAATGAATTTGCTACTAACTTCTCAAACGGCCAGCGAAGGCGTTCAGAATATGGCCGAGGGAGTCAAGGCCAAGTTCGAGCACCACAAGGCTATGCCAGGCCCGGCTATCCCCCAGAACTTCAGTGCCCAAGAGGAGGGAACGAAGGAAGAGCGCCGAGCCAAAGCCCAGGAATTGAATAAGTAACTAGGGGCATGTTTTGCAAGTCTATGAGGACTATTTTATGAGGGACAATAGCAAATGACTGAATGATGCATTTTACTATTTCTTGAACATTTACTCGCTTCTACATGAACATGCACAATCGCTCTGTTCGGTGGAGTGATTGTCTTTTAAGTGTCAGCCACCTGCCGCGACCAGCCTACCTAGGCAGTAACTTAGTCACTGGTAGTCGGTGATAGTCGTGGTTTGACGCGCGTCTCCATGCGGACTTCATGTGTAACTTTCAACCTGATCATATACTCTATAAAGAAACGCAATTCAAGGACAGGAAACTTTTCGACTGTCTTCCATTTGCTGCTGGGCCGTCATCAATCTGGACCAGTGGCTGTGCGCAGGGGCCTGTCTTCTGTGGCTGCTTCCCCGAAATTAACACTTGAACCATTGAAACACACTGACAGTGGAGCTGAGGGTTAGTGCTGGGGTAGCCAGCTGGTGATGCAAGCCTACAGCTTTAATAGCATCCTCCTTCAGCGTTTCGAGACCCGCAAAAAGAAGCTTTCATTGTTCAGCAGCAGTGAGGTAGCCTTCCCGCTTATCCATTATCTCTCCCCTCCAACCCTCGTCGCAACTGACTTTTCGACCATCTCGTTAATCTGCATCGAATTGCCTATCCATAGCCGTCTTTCCAGTCGACGGTTGCGCCGAGTCGCTTTGTGACATTAAGCGCCCTCCACCTCATCCGCCGAATCGGCCGACCGCACGGAGCACGGCACAGCGAGAGTGTCACTGCATTTGTGCTGCACACGACCGGGACAGCGTTAACAATTATTCGGCCACCGATCTATGCTTTGCTGTCTGTGGAGGCTCTAAGGGGTCGCAATAGCGAGTACCGACCCATCTTACGACTTTGACTCCTTGCAGCCGTCAGGATGCCGTCGATCCTCAGCGACGACGACAAGGAAACTGTCAAGCGCTTTGTGCCCAAGCAGACCAACAAAATCCAGGCTGTCGCCGTCGCTAGGCTCTATGTAGCCTACCCGAACAGGTCGAAATGGACATACACCGGGCTGCAGGGCGCCGTGGTGTTGGCAAACGATCTTGTGGGCCATACATACTGGGTCAAGATGGTGGATATATCGGTAAGTGGGCATCCGTGTTTGCTGTTTGCTACCACTGGGGGTCCGCTAACAGAAGGAAAGCCGGGCAATCGAGGCGTAATATGGGACCAGGAGCTCTTCGACACATGGAACTACAACCAGGATCGAGTTTTCTTCCACACCTTCGAACTCGAGGAGTGCCTCGCGGGGCTGTCCTTCGTGGACGAAAAGGAGGCGAAGCAGTTTCTCAAAAAGATGAACGACAGGGAGAAGAATGCTAGCAAGGCGACAATCAAGACACCGTTTGGCGGCGCAGCGCCAGCTCAGAGCAGCCATAAGCATAGTTTGCTGGGAGGGCTCTTCGGGGGACACAGACATTCATCGGCTCCGACACCGCCAGAATCACCGCGCGCCGCGGCACCGACGGGCCATTCGAGAACCGGGAGCGTCAATGGGCATAATGGACACAACGGACACAACGGATACAAGCCTCCCTCCGAGTTCGCGACCTTGGATGCCTTTGATCCGCTGTGGAGAGAACATTTCGGAGACGACCTGAAGTCAAAGGGACTGACGGACGATTTTATCCGGGATAACCAGGATTTCATTGTCGACTTCCTGAAGCAACAGCAGGCGGAGCAGCAGAGCAGACCAGTGGCTCCTCCGCCGCCGCCCCCTCCGCCGGTGAATGGGTCATCAGGAGGAGGAGGAATAAGAGCACCTCCGCCCCCTCCGCCAGGGGCAGGGCAGCGCGCCGTCTCGGAGATGATAACAAACTCCTCTGGATCAAGGAGAGGAGCAGCGCCTCCCCCGCCCCCGGCGCCCAGGAGATCGGGCAAGAT
Organism: Diplogelasinospora grovesii; assembly: GCA_033297225.1. Lineage (NCBI taxonomy): Eukaryota > Fungi > Ascomycota > Sordariomycetes > Sordariales > Diplogelasinosporaceae > Diplogelasinospora > Diplogelasinospora grovesii. Next base: position 48,131 of record MU853830.1, on the reverse strand, counting down.
TGAGCCGGCAGCCCACCGCGAACCGACACCACCGCGCGACTCTCCGCCTCCCGCTCGACCTCGTTTTGCCGTGCCTCCCCCTATTTCGGATGCTGGCAAATACGCACACGTGGATCCTCCTCCGCGCGCCGTGCCTGCTGCCCCCGGACCCCCTCCTCCTCCGCGGCCACCGAAGACGCCAATGGACGATTCCCAGCCGTCCACACATAGGTTTGGCGTTCCTCCGCCTTTCCCTGGCCAGCGAAGCATGCCCCCGCCGCCGCCGAGTCGAGGCCATGTCCCTCCTCCACCACCGTCTAGGGAGCTGCCGCAATCACACGCCCCAGGTCTTCCTCCTCCATTGCCTCCCAAGGCCCCGGCGTCCGGCGCGCCTCCGGTGCCACCGCCAAGCTCCCGTCCACCTCCCTCGCTACCTGCTAGAGGCAGCGCAGCCCCGCCACAGCCACCACCGTTACCGTCATCAAATGCGCCCCCCCCTCCGCCACCGCTACCTTCATCCAACGCGCCACCGCCGCCGCCGCTTCCATCATCCAATGCTCCTCCACCTCCACCTCCACCTCCACCCCCAATGCCTCCAACAGGCGCCGGTGCCCCGCCTCCGCCGCCTCCACCTCCTCCGCCTCCAGGATTTGGTGGCATGCCACCACCTCCAGCACCACCGTTGCCGCCCCCGAACCGCGACTCAGGCTACTCTTCGGGTGTGCCTGCCGCGATACCACCAGTCGATGGCACTCGCTCCGCCGTCCTCGGCGACATCCAAAAAGCAGGTGGCATCAGGGCGCTCAAGAAGGTGGACCGCAGCCAGATCCGCGACCGCAGCGCCGCGACTGTTGGCGGAGCAGGCAGCAGCGACACTGGCCCTCACGGAAGCGGATTGCCGCCTGCAGGTGTTGCTCCTGGCGGTGGCGGCGGTATGGCAGACGCATTGGCGCTGGCTTTGCAGAAGCGCAAGGAGAAAGTTAGCGGAAGTGGTAAGGTTTTTTTTTTTTCTATCGTTCATTTTCCCTTCCCCACTTGAGTTGACTACAGCTTGGCTAATACTCTTTGCTTCTTACAGATGATGAGCAATCCGATGATGATTGGTAGATTGACCCTCCTCGGGGTTCGATGCGTTTTTTTTCTTCGTTTTTGGCTATAGGGCTGTAGCGTGGTGAGAGATGGGTAGGACAGGACCCTTGTTTCATAAGAAGTAGCTGGCAATGATGGCGGCAGAGTTGGACAACAGAGGGCGAGCAGAAAGTGGGGAAGGCTGGGTATGAATGCAAACAAAGACGTTTCTTTCATGTTGGGCAGGATGGTTTACGATGCGGTGTTAGTTGGAATTATGGGGGTATAGTATGGTACGGTCGTAAGTAGATGGGAGGAACCATTATATGACTTTGGAAAATATATATTGCCTTCTTACATTTCCTGCCGTTCGGTTTCTCCCTTGGTGTCCCGGTTGCTAGTGATTCAGGAAAAGCGAAAATGTACAGGTCTGCATGTTCTTCCGGGCGAACCTTTTAACAGGGAAGCCACACAGCAAATTACATACGTTCAAGGGAGGCAAGTAATCAGAGCGCCAGAGTATCACAGACTCTCAGGAGTGCCGTTCAGTAAAGAACATTAAGCATGTTAAAATAGCATGGTGCAAGCGTGACAGTATGAACTCAGCCAGTCGACAGAACCAGTGAGCATGACGACATGTCATTATATGGAGAGTAGCCTGAGAGAATACTTGGTATGTCAACATAAGATAAGACTGTCATGACTAACAAAACGTGTGTATCTGCGATTCAACGCGTCCTATAAAGAAAGAAAGAAGAAAAAAAAACATCACTTGGAGATCAACGGGGAAATGACGTCCCTCCCATCACGCCCCGTATCTCTCCCCATTTCTCCTCCAAGCCGAGGACCACCAACTGTCGGGGAACCCTACCCGACAGAGTTCTGCCTAGTAGGGTTTGAGAGAGAAGACAGCTTTTTTTCTTCCCTTGCCCCAAGAGGGACACCCCAAGTGAGTCGGTCTGGAGGAAAGGGAAGGATGGTACCATCGACAAAAACACTACAGAAACTGCCTTCCCTTAGATGTTATCAATCTCAATCTCCTTGGCGCCGGCGTTACCACCAGCGTCGCTATCGCTGTCGCGATCCTCGTCGAACTCGAACCCGCAGTCTCCATCCTCGTTGGGGCCGAAGGTGTCGGTCTCGTTGATCTTGGCCGAGTCCGGGAGTTCGCCATATGCCTTTCTGTAAAAATCACAATTGTTCAGTAAAAAAAAAAACCGCCCGCCAAAGATATCGGTAGTAGTAGTAGGGCAGAGAGGAACGTACAGCGAACGGGCCTCGTCGGCAGAGTACTTGAGGATAACGTCGCCCTTCTCATCCTGGTACTCGCGGAGCGACACGAGGATGATGTCACCGTTGTTTATCCAAATCTTTTTCCTCAGCTTTCCGCGGATCAGACCTAGGCGCTTGACTCCGTCAAAGCACTTTTATATCATATCACATGTCAGTTTTCCGTCGTCGTCGTTGTTGTTGTTGTCGTTGTTGAAGAACGGAAAGGGTTGGTGGTCCAGGCGGGCTTACCATGGCTTCCAGCCGGCCGTTACCCAGCATCTTGAGAACCTGCGCGTACTCCTGGCCATCTTCCTTGAATGTCAACTCGCGCTTCTCGTTGCTTTTGTCATATGTTAGTGACAACTCCCCTTTTGCTCAACCGTCGTTCTGCGGACACGAAGAAATTCTCGGTAAGCTTACTCGTTCTCGTTCTTTCCTCTACGACGGTTCTTGCCGCCTTTTCCCTTGTTCTTGGGCATTTTGCTGTATGCTGCGCGGGATCAACCCCGTAACAACTTGTAAAAAAAAAAAGGTCCGATAGAGGTGAGAAGAATATAACGTCGGCCTGTCTAGAGCCGAAAATCTCGTGTCTGTAGATTGATTGTTGGTGGTTTGTTGAAGAATGTGTGGGATGGGCGGCAAACACAAAAGGAGGGGCAAAATGGATCCGGGCGTTTATTTAGTATGACTGTGTTCATTGGCGGGGGCGAAATCTTGGCAAACCTTGCGAAAGTGATTGAATGTTGAAACAGAGTTGGTGTAATTTTGTGGCCTTAGGCCCTAAAAATAGACTAGCACACTGACTAAAAGCTCGGCCGGCGTGTGGCTTGCGCGTCCATGTGTGGCTTGAGCACTACTTACATGTAATTCAGCAATAGGCTGATGTTAACCACAACTTGAACGTTAGAACAAGCTTCAATCACTACCAACCTTTTTCCTACACTACTCTGAGAGCGACGGCGTGACTTAAAGCCTCTGTACGTCATGGTGCATACAGCCGCAGATCGCGAGGTTGTTATTAACTGGTCTTCCTGAAGGCTCTAATTATACAAGCTAGAACTGAGTTAACGTGGTGCGGTGAACTTGAGAATGCTTCCCACGGTAAGGTAGCTTGGGGAAATGAAAGACGTGATTCACGTATGATCTAAGCTCGGTGTATAGAATTGGTAATCTTACGGGCATTCGGGTCGGGTTTGGCATATAAATATCGGACTGCAGCATTAAGAGTACGCTTGAGGCGAATATTTGATACTACCAATCGCTGACTGCTCATATGCATCATCGTCAAAGAATCGACCGCCATATCTCGGCAGTAGGAGAAAAAACTCAGAAGGCTGGGAGAGAGAGATAGGGGTGTATTAAGCATTCCCTGTATGGATGCTTATCTGCGTCGCACATGCCCGTCTGCCTGCATCTTTCGTCCGGCAAGTCCGGTCAGTCAATCCGTCCCGAAGTGGTAATCCTTCCGATCAATAATCATGCTCATACGTATCCATACTTCGTGTCGCTGTTGGCCATCAATGGCAAATAAGGTATCTGCTCCATACTTTATACCGGACACAGCCCGTCATGTCCAATAGCGGGTCATCGTGCCAAGAATCCCATCAGCACCAGTACCCTGTACCCTTCCATTTCATCTTGTTGACCGAAACCAAGAAAGATCTATATATCTCATCTGAACCGACCAACACCCACAGGTAATAAGGACAACAAGAGACTTGCAAAGGCTACTCTCCCATGCCTGTAGCAGAAAACCCCTTCCCTATAATGGAACACCCCCCCTGCAAAACAAGAAGCCCACACCGGGAAATGAAGAATGGGGCAATCGTGGTATCAAAAGCTGTATCAAAATCCGAAAAAGCCATAAAGCCGCCCCGCCATCAACACATACGTTCGTGAACAAGGTGACCCAAAAAGGGTAAAGAAAAGACATTAAAAATCCCTGCATGCCGATCTAACTCCCGTAGTGTATGTGCATGTGCGCGTATTCGCGAGGTCATGAAGGGTTGTGAGACTCAACTTGAGGGGAAGGGAGAAACAGATAGCCTAGATCCAAGCCCCCGTCAAGTCGTCTATATATCCACGTGTGCCATCACAGCGCCAAGATAGGACCGAGACTCCGAATTTGCGAAGGGAAAGAGGATTATAGGTGTAAGAAAAATAAAGCCTCTCAGAGACTCATGGTCAGCCACTCCCACTCTTGAGGACCGAGATTAGCCGTCCCATTGCCCATAGCACCCAACATGGGGCCATTAGGCTGGCCCGGGGGGATGCCCATCATGACGGGACCGGCCATGGGCCGCTGTGTCATGCCAAACCCGTTGGCAAGACCGCCCAAGTTACTGGTCGCCATTGTGGGATTCGTCGACATCATGGTGGGGAGGCCGCTGCTGGAACCCAGAGAGCGCGCAGCCTCGTTCGAGCCGGTCGAGTTCTCCGGGCTGTCGATGTCCATACCATCGAGACCGTTAACGCTGCCGGCGCCAACGACGCTACCGTTGGTGCTACTGCTACCCGCTGCCGGCTGATCGCTGCCGGCGCTCTTGCTGTGACGGCGCTGGCGTTTCGAACCCATGGCGGCAGCCCGCGGTAGCGAGACAGCACCAGGGCCCGGCGCGTTCTTGGGCGGTGCCGCGGCAATTGGAACCACGGCTTTGCCACCGACCATGCCACCGCCAGAGCCGGTGCTACTGTGATAGTTCGTCGGTGTGCTACCTGCCGTGTTACCACCCGATGCCGGCCCGCTCACAGGACTCTCGCTGTCCCTGACGCTATTCGCTTGGGTCTGGGCTGGTGGCGTAGCTGCTTGGGCAGCCGATGCAGAAGGCGGTGGTTGCGCGAGATTGGTGGAACTGGCGACAGCATGGGAGCCGGGATGCGCGGTGGAAGCTATAGACAGAGTCGAGTTCTTTCGCGTGGTCGCCCCCGACGCATTTGACGCCAAGTTGGCATTGCTAGCATTTTTCTTGGATGATCTAGTGCTGGTGGCGCTGGCGGGGAGGCTAGTGCCCGAACCGCGGTTTCGCTTCTTGATGATATCTGTCTTCAGACTCAACGGCCTAACGACGCCGTGCAGCTTCAGGAACAGACCACAGGCGTTGCAGAGGGGTTGCCCCTCGGGATTCCGACGCCACAAGGGTGTCGTCTGCGTGAAGCAGTTGGTGCACGTTGTAGGAGCGCTGGAGTCGCCCGGTGCTCCTCCTCCAGACCCTTGACCGCCTCCTGCTGCTGCTTGGAGGTTTGTCGTTGACCCGTGTTTTGATCCGGGATGCGGCGTCGTGGGTCGGCTGGGTGCGACTGACGAGAAGCCCGAAGCGTGGCCTGGCGGCGGAGGGGGCAGCTCTGCTGGCGGCGAGTTTGGATCGGACTGAGCAGCATGGCCAAAGGGATTCCCGTGACCCGCCAGGCCCGGCGTCGACGATGTTCTGGACGTCTTGCCCTGGCGTCGATCACTTTGGCGGAACGACTGTGACCTGCCCAGATTTCCCCCTTCCCAGTCACTAACACCACCATTGGCATCGACGTAGTCTGTCGTCGTGCCGCCAATCGTGACCTGCTTGCGAGGCGGACCCGCCGGATACCGCGCAGCTTGTGTGTTGAAGTTTCCAGGGAGAGACGGGTCGCATTGCAGCGCAGCGCTGTCCAGTCCAAAGTCCTCGATCCCCTGTGGCGAGAAGTCCTGGCGTAAAGACAGGTTTCGGTCTGCAAATGCGCCACCATCGTCCTCGTCTGCATCTGGTGAATCGCCGAACGTGAACATGTTGTCCGGCATCAGAGGCACGGCAGGCGAGTGGGCTGCATTCTGCTCCGTCTGGAACACGGTCGGGTCTATGCCTCCAAATGAACTCGGCGCAGGAAAAGAGGGTGCCGGGTCGGCGCCAGTGGTGACGTTGGGGAACATGGAGTTGACCCCGCCGTTGTACATGACCTGATGGCCCAACGTGTTGTTCATGCCGGGCGGGCCCGCCCTGAAGACATGCGAGCGCGGATGGCGCATATCCATAGACGCGAAGTAGAAGCCCTCGTTGTCATTGAGAGGGTGTGGAGTCGACACGTTCGACTGATAAGCAGATGCCGGCGGCGAATAGTAATCTGCGGTCGGCAGCGAGCCAGAGGGCATCGAGCTGCCGTACATGTTGGAGAAGGGCCCGTGAGGAACCATTGGGGACCCTGATGGCGAGAAGGTAAAGTTCTGCTGGAAGGGCCCCGCCGACGTGAGGATGGGCTCGTTGTCCATGCCAAAGCCGTCGAGCGGGAACGAGATCCCCGCATGATTGGGCGGCTGAGCCATGCTCACTGGGTGTGAGTGGTCAAGCGAGTAGTCGTTGAAGTCGGCATCCGCATCGAGCTCATTGACCGCCGGACTGCTGTTCAACGCAGGAACGTGCGGCGAGAAGTCGGCTGGGCGCTTGCGAGTCTGAATTGGAGAGAGATACCGGTCCACGTCAGCCACCACCGTGTGCAAGGACAGAGCGCGAGATAAGAATTGAGCCTAAACAGCCCACCCATCCCATGTCTACAAAATAAGGAGGCGGTACTCACACGTCTCTCGTCAATACTCGTTTTCCGATGATGGCGTGTGACATAGCCAAATTCATTCTGCACCCTCTGGTGGTGCGGCGGGACCGGCACCGACTGCGGGACGAAATGCGGCTGCGCCAATGTCGGCTCTTTGCGCCATGACTTGATGGGGATTGCCGACGTCGACGTAGCCGCCGACCTGTCTTCGTGGTGCTTGGCAGCTTCCGGGGACGGCGTAAGCGCTGTCAACCCGGCCGGCTCCCCGAGAATCTCACTATCAATGAAGTCATCGATATTCATGAGTTCTGGTAGCGAAGACAGATTCTGCTCAGACGTCTTGCGCAACTGCGCGATGCCACTGGGGGCATTGTTAGGCGCACCAGGTGGACGCTGTGACCTTCTGTAGTCGTGATGAGTCAGTGTCTTGTTCTTACGAACTCGCGTTGCGCAATCGACGCCGCACATTGCACACTGCGCTCTGTAACAAACATACCGGGCCTCCTCGGTCTCTCCCCTTGCCTTGCGCAAGCTCGTGTGCATCATACGCCAGGTTAGGTTCGCCATACGCTCCTGATTGGGCAACTGCTGCTTGGTCTTTGCGAAGAATCTCCAGACCTGGGTAGCAAGCGGATCCTCTCTCTGCAATTCCTCCGGGCTCTGCGCCGTGGTGCCCGCCATGATCTGCTGAATGGACGGGAATTGCGCAGACTGCAGCAGCTCATCGCCGCCAGTGCTATAATTACCCGAGAGGTCTAACCTAAGGTGCTGCAATTCGGCGCGCAGTCCACCGCCAGGGCTCGTCGTAATTGTGTTGGCTTTGGTGCTCGTGGCGGATCCCGAGTTGTCCAGCTCCCGCCCGGCTCGTTGGGGTCCAGGTGCGCCGGTCGCGGCGTCGCCTGGCCGGCGTGGGAATCGGTAGTCGTGCTCTGTTGTTGTGGGATTCATCGACGTCAAGGGGCTCGATGTCGCAATGGGCGTGGCCGTGCTTGCTGATGCCATTGTCGTACAAGCGAGCAAGACTTGCTGGCGAAGAATGAGATTCCAGGATCCGGAATGGAGGAAGAAGCCGCCAAACAGAGAGCGGCTACCTACCCTTTCGATTTTCCCTTCCCCACGTTCGGGTGGCCGCACAGGCTTTTTTTTGGTTGTGTCTAGGTCTTGGGACACGCACAAAGCCGAGCGACCCAGTCACAAGCCGTGCCCGCTGGAGCGGCCGCCTGTGGGACGCCTCTCAGTCGAGTAGCTTCGAGCTTAGCCTGTGCTCGAGTGTTCGCGGGGGGGAAAAGAAAAGTCAAAGAGCAATATCAAAATGTGCTTGCGATTCTATCCTTTCAGGCGTACTCAATGATGACGGCGATTCTTTCCGTGAAACTTCCTCTTTTTGGAGGTGAAAACCTATGAACTCTACACTAATTGGCAGTCGAACGGTCATCGGTCGATGACAAGTCTCATTGACTGTGACCAGCGCACAGTACAGTCGGAACGAACCAGTGGGCTCCCACTGAGAAGGGCCACCTCAGCTAAGATGTCTGGTGCGTCGGTCCCAGTAGTCGTGCTCATGCAGGTAGAGCAAGACAGGGTGAGAGGTTGGGCCATAAACAGGGGTCTAAGCCGCTGTGCGTCCTCCTTTAAACTCTAGTTTCTCTCACCCTCGCTTTTTGTCAGGCCTTGCCAGGACTTGTCAGATCTCGCGGGCACCACGCGCTGTCCAATCCTACGAGGCCTGAATTCGGCCGACGGAGGCAGCACAGAGTGGATGGATATTCGAGGGCAAATATCATCAGCGGTTCTTGGTGGTGGGGGAGGGGCAGTTAGTGCTTGATGGCGCCGGTCTCAAAGCCTTGGAAGTTGGATGCCATGGTTGTCTCAAAAATCGAGCATATGATGGGCCGCTAGACCCGAGATTAAAGGCCAACTATTGGCGGCTGGGAGGGTTCCTGGCGTGAAGCCTTTGTCCCGGTCCGCGCGGTTTCTTAACAAGTTATTTGAACCAAAAGTAGTGTAGAACAAGGGTTGCTACAACAGCCAATCGAGTGGGCATGAAAGAAGGCCGGATGGCAAAGAGGACGGAGTCGATCACGAGCGATACCCTGGGCATCCATTTTCACGGATCCACGCCGTTTTGCCAATAATGGAGCACGCGACAGCCACCAGCTTAAGTCTGACCAGATCCAATCCTCTCCACAAGCGGGTTTGTTACCTGCTCCCCTAGCGTGTAAAGGGCGAGCAGTCTCCAGTGTGCTGATGGCTTGACTGTTGCCCTAGGCAAGATTGGCACTTGAAGCCCGGAAAGCGGCGGGATGATGGTGGTGAGAATGGTGAAGGCACTGAAGGGGCTTTTCTGGAACAGCACGCGCATGAAGTTGGCTTGAATGAGAAGGGAAAAGCGTGGGGAGGCTAGACACGGAAGTCGCAGGTACGTCCCATTTTCTGCAGCCGGAGACCGGCAGGGATTCTGCATGCGCAACGTCAAGGGTCGTGGGGATTTAGGGGAGAATGGGAGGATTGCGTGCAGTCCGTGGGTTCGTGCAGTCCAGTTGCTGATTCGAACACATTCGCTTCGTCGGAGCACATCGCTGCGCCGCAACACTCCATTCTTGAAAATGCGACTGCAGTATGGATATCGGTACAGTCCATACAGTAGATTCAAAGTCTACGCCATCCGACATGAACGGCTTCAACATCAACCACGCATCATGCTGAGACATGACTAGGTCGGTAAGGGTGTCATCCCTTTAAGCCGGCGCCAACTCTGTTGCACGGGCAGCCCCGAGTAGTTCATAGGATGGACCTAAGTCCGGTGAGGGGAGCCCTAAATTTCAGACTCAGGTCGACTTTCGGATCCGGTTTTGGTGACGCTGTTGACCATCGCTGTTGCAATGTACTATCCAGAAACAACCTACTGTAAAGAGACTTGCACAAAGCAGTCATGTCGACCACTGAAAAGCGACACAAACCAGCGCGCTTTCCGTGCTGAACTCGTACCATGTTGCTGTTGGGTGTTTGAAGGATAAGGTACCCAGAGCGGTATGACATCCCGCGCTGCCAAACAGCAATGTCGAACTGTTGTTACGCCTTTCTGGACCAAATTCCGCATGGAGCCATTTTGATGCCACCGACGAGGATCTTTTTTGTTCATCTAAATGAGTCCTACGTAGCGCCAGGGTCTTGCTTTTAGCACCGTGAATCTAATCTCGAGATCAATTCCTTGCCGGGCGTTGAAAGGCAGTCTTGCGGTTACAGCAACATAGCGTATTGTAACAATTCTCCTGCATTTTCATACAGCTAAGACGCGTGAGTCGCGTGGTGTGAGGGGCTCCCGCTCAGCGTGGGGTTGCCGAAGTTTTGGTGCAGTGCAATACATTGTTACCCTCCCTCTTTCAATCTGGACAGAAATTTTCCCGAAATAATCACAGCGCAATACTCTCCATTGCATCTATAGGCCCCTTTGCTCGAGCAGCAACCAAAGGTCTTGGTATTGTATACGCGCAGGACGACAGGAGAAGCTTTCCAGGTTTCAATTACCTGCACTTCTGACGTTTAAATGAGGGGGCCACGGCCGCTGAAGGTTTCCCAGCCTAGTTGGACAGGGATGATTGGCATGCGATGGATGTATCGAGTACCGACCGGGATTTTAACCTCGCATGGAAGGTGCATGCTGACCCCCACTCTATTGAGAAGCAAGAGCACAAGCCTTCACTTCATCCGCCGCGGTCGACACCCACGCTTCCTTCCGTGTTGAGCAGCAACCTGCCGTTAGATGCTCAGATAGTTGCAGCTATTGTCTTGAGAAGCAGAACACGCAGCCTGCTGTACTTGTGTAGCACGCAAATTCCTCCGAAGTCCAAATCCGACACTAAGGGGACCCATTTTTCTAGGTAATTGGCAAACAATAAGGGAATGGACGCGGGCTTGGCGATATTCCCAGAGCGTGCAATACTCTATACTTAATACCCATCATTTTGGAAACTAAACTTTTGCTCCTTGGACTGGCGTTGCGGTGCCGGTAGCTTCAGGTAAGGAAGCTCTCGGAGGGCATCTAGAACGAGACACTGCCAGCCGTGCCCCACATGGACCCTTGAGAGCACAGCGCTGGAGGACCGGGTAGTTAAGAGAGCAGGGGTGCTTCGTTGGCTAAATCCGTCCGCTTCTGGACGTGAGTTTCGGCGGACGCTTGCCGGGGTCGGATCAAGAGCATGTGGAAGTGGAAACATGCCAGTGCTTCCTCTAGCGGCTGGGATGACGACAACGGTGGCCCAAGCTGCTGGCAGACTGATGATCGACGCTTCAGCACATGCCTTGTGGAGTCTTTGCGGAAGTTCGCGATGCGGATCCACTGCAAAACATCAAAATGCCATTATTCCCAGCAAAATCCAAAGGTGCTGGACGAGGCGCCTTTTTCGCTCATGTCACTTACTATCTGCCGATAGTCATTCTCGGCGTCGCATCAGTTAGGAAACGGCGAGAGTTGATGCTGTTGCTAAACAGGGTCACCGCTTGCTAGCTCTCTCACCAGCCCCCTGGCCCCAACTAGTTTTCTCTCGTTCCTGCACATTCCGACCAGTGGATCTCGACGATCCACACCGTTAAACACGGAGCTCAAGAGAGTTCGGCGAGAATTTAGGTCCGAGCACGACGGCTAGAATAATACTACAACCAAGAGCTGTTGTTCATCTGGTCTTTTGCTCGCTGGAATGTGCCAGTATCCGACTGACTCCAGGGCTGCGTACATACACGCAGCCGCTCCTGCACGTCATCGGGATAGTTGGGGTGCGCTCTTCCAAATCTTTTCCGCCCTGGCATGGTGAGGGCGATGCGGCGTCTCCGGTTCACCGTCCAGAATGCCTAGGAAGGCGCGCCGAGATCTCGCATTAGCTAGGTCTATGAAGATACCTAGATCCATACTGAAGAAATATCATGGCGACGCCAAGCTGCTGAAAACGGGCGGCGCCTTGTCTCCTCGGAGCACGGAGATACGTAGACCCAACCGAAAGATCGCCCCCGTAATCGGCCCGCTCTTGCCTTGATGGGGCTCGTTAGCCCACCGAAACCGCGGTTCTTGCTAGGCTGAGAGCCTGAGACCCGTCTGCCTTCCTGCATCCGATGCTCGCCTGGTTCGAGGCCCTTCAGAAATTCACCGCTGTTTCGCAAGCTCTGGAGACACGTCTACATTGCGGAAAGGCAAATGCTACTTCATAGGTCTTGCATTGTCGTCGCGAACTTGGGGTCCGCTCCGCCAAGGTCAGTGGCATTGTCGGTGCTTCCAAGATCATTCTCAGCCGTGTCCAACTTGGTCGACTTGATGCAAGTGGACAGACACACTGAATTAAAGGCGGTGAGGCGGTAGGCGGTGAGACGGAAATGCACCACGTCTTCCGCCAATGATAGGCGGCTTGCCGCAGAAGGGTCGCATTGATCAAGGTCAAAGCTCTGCACTCACCACTCGACAGACGACAGCCGAACCTACCATTGCTCCCATTCACTAGTTGTTGGGTTGCCAGTAGCCTGAAACACCTGTGAACAATGCTGTCTCTTTCTGTCCTCATCTCGTCAAGCTGTCACTCCGTCTTCATGCTGGAGCCTAGACTAGAGGATGCACGATGATCGGCCCCGGCGCGGCGTGGCAGGCCGAGTGCGCGGGAGGATTACCTCGGCGCATCTTGTAATCGGCGTGGACGGACGGCTGTCGAAAGAACAGAGTTGGGGGAAATCTTGCGGGATTTAAATCGAGCAACGCTGCAGACCGGACATGAGATTGATCCTCTCACTGACGAGCAGCGGTGATAACCGCGTACTTGGCGAATCGGGACCCAATGAGAGACCCCTGCGTTGGCTGACCAGGCGTGGGGGGTTGTCCGGCTTCCTTTCGGCTTCAACTATCACAGTACCACCCCAACCCGCGCAAGGAAAGAAAGGCCAAGGGGGCGGGACGATGGAGGCGATGGCGGCAGGCAAGACAGCTGATGAGCAGTCTCGTCGTTCTGGGGGCGAAGAGACAGCGAGAGTCTCTCATCTCGTGTGACGACGTGGAATTGTTCTGACGAGTGTCGAACCAAACCTCTGTGTTCTGACCCTAACCCTGCCTTCGCTCCATCTCAAACACTCGGGAGGTCGCACAACGAGGCTGGCATGTCACGGCTGATATGTCACAGTAAGGCTGGCGTTGTCGTCCCCTTGGTGCTTTGCGAGATGCAAAGCTTCTGGCTTCGAGACGGGCGGGACCACGGCTCTTTATAACTCTGTGGCATGCATGCTTGATACAACTCAACAATCAACAATTCGAATAGACACTTTGTCACCCAAATCGCTTGCCTCATCATTTCTCCGTCTCTTATCTCTACGATAAACTCGGCCCAGGCTGGTCTGGCTAGGCCGCCCATCCAGGACGTGCCGATCAAGCGGGCGGCCAGTCGCAATTTTGGTCAAGCATGAGCGCATTCATGCCGTGGGAAGAGATAGGCAGTGTCCGAATGGGGCAGGGTGCAGCCACACCACCAGCCTATCTCCCGTGCAGCCTTCTATCCACGCGGCATTGCCAGCCACTTATGCTTTGAGAGTAAGGTCTCTCGAGTACCAGATTTTACAGAGACTGTACAGGACCTGCTGTCTTGGATGCCGTCTGTGCTGCCCTTATCTGTCACCCGTCCTCGTCTCTCTGCCGGGGCAGAGGGATCTCGTATCGCACGGCATGGCAATACCGACACGGGACACACGCGGCATTCAGGGCATGCAGTAGGATTGCGTTATCGCACATCATCTTTAGCTCTGTACTTCGTATAGTCTGTGGTTTGTTAAGCTTTGTGGGTCACGGTTCCTGCCACCAAGCCAAGCTTTTGATGGCTCACCATACAAGACATGTGAAGCTCGCTTTCCACCTAGGAAATGGTAATTGTGCGAGTCTTGTAACCAGACTGTTCGGCCTCTGGTGAAAGACTGAAGTGATGAGAGACGAAGGAGACCCTCGCTATTACAGCTTATTTAAAGCAGCAGCTCAAAAACCTGTCGGTAACAATGACTCCTAAATTTAAAGTGGCTTCTCGACTCCTTTTGCATTGCCAGACGTCTAGTACATCGTCTTACAACTCCGAGTGAGCAGTAGTGCTCAGACAGGGAGCCTGTGATTTCCTGGATCGCAGCCACAAGTCATGGGTCTTCTTTCCGGTCTTGTCAACCGACAACTTCTCCAGGCAACAGCATAGGACCCAGTGTCGCTTGAGAACTTTAGGTAACGCGGTGGATAATGTACTTAAGACGATATGAATTGGATATGTTCCTTTGCCTTTAATAACTGTCGATAAAGATAAGCTCTCTTTTAAGGGGTCTCGCCGGGCTAAGTCTATATTAGACACTACTAGTTAAATGAAGCAGCAGTCTGCTTTGTTTTAAGTAATGATGGCTAGTAATCTCTCTGCTTCTCTGGACTCTTGGCACTCGGATGGACTTCCCCAAGGAGATCAAGATCACTCCGTGATAGCTCATATTTCCCCCTATTTCCCCCTGTTTCCCTCTTGAAACTCACTGGCACCGATTCTTTGCAGCACCGTGTCCATTGCTGTCGAAATGGTAGCCGTCGATGTTGTTGTTATTGATGTTGTTATTATGAAGGAAGTGATTAAAGAGAAGAGGAAAATAAGGACTTACCACGCACACGGTAACCATAATTCGGAACACTGATAAGGAATAAACATAATTTAAGGTTATACGTAAAAGTATGCTATCTCGCACCTATACCTAACGCACTATATACGAACTTACGACGCCCTTACCTGCTTAAGGACTAACTCGACACCCCCTAATCTTTACTTACTGCGCTTTACCACCACTCACTCCTCCACACCTCCCCTTTTCTTCTTTTCCTTTAATATCCCTTATCTCTATCTATCTCTATTTCCACTTCCACCTTCGGGAAGTATACGCGTAAAGCGCAAACGCAACGATTTCGTTACGCCCCTATAACGCCATGCCCCTTATAAGGGGCAACCGGCTACGGAATGCAGCCTTACACGTGACCACGCCCGAGATAGGCAAAACACTCTTTATCTGTCACCAAGCCGGGTAGATGAGACTTAGTATAATTGGAAAGAGGGAGTAGCGAGAGAGATGCGCCTCCGCTAACGCGGAGACGCACACGCACACGAGCACGCTTAGCGTTAAACACAGGTAGAGGGACCGCGTGCGGCTTAGCCTTGCGGCGTAAGAATAAGAATAATAATGGAAGATGCTTGGTTACTCGGTCAGTTTTGAGAGGAAGACTTGCAATCAACAACCCGGAAACCGAGCCTGTGAACACGCACGTTTAACTAGTCCATGTATAATCATTAGGAGTTTTTCAACGTTGTATTAACAACGTAGTGGCAGGAGTATAGTTCAGTTGGACTCTCTCACTGGAGTGTCGTACACCTGACTTGGACAGAGCAGGGGATTCTCTATTAAATCTTGTTGGAAGGACTTGGTTGTTGTCTAAGACAGGATCTGCCTAGAAGCGCCAGCTCAGGCGGAGGCAGTCTGCTGAGGAAATGGGATAAAGGTGGACAGCGAGATCACTCTGATCACACGAACACGACGGTCATCTCCAGATTGAAGCCAGCTTGAGTTAGGTATACGAAAGAAGCAACGAAGAAATGGTCTCATATCCGCTGAAATCATATTATGGGAAACAAGGGTAGGGCATCCTACGTACCGCTTGGTCACTCGTAGCAAGCCAGTATAATACGCACATATGTACTAAGAGTACTGACTACCATGAACAAGCCATACATAACATGACACTTTTGCTGAGGTTATCTCACAAATGCTGGATGACCAGCACCTCAACTCCCGTAAACATGCTGGACGACAGCCCGACACCATGACTAGACTTGACTTACCAGGCTGCATCAGACTTGAAAGGCAGAGCAGAAATCAGTTGCAATTAAAGAGTGTTTCCATTATTATCCATGCATCTCGTTCGTATTCTAGGAGAAAGGACCGTTGTTTCCCTCAAGACAACCCACAACCCTTGAAACCAACTCCAGTTTTGCCAAAACTTAACACATGATTAAACCCCCGACCCCAGGGCCAGTCGGTGGCCACACTAACAATCTGATATGTCTAGAAATGGACCACGTCGCTATGCACATGCACCCCACGCAGCCATGCAGCCATGCAGCCATGCAACGCACCAGCGTAACGACGATGAAAGGTGACCTCTGCTTTGCTCAACGTCTCTCGTTTCAAGAACACCCCCGTCATCAAGAATCACACCATCAACAGATGGCCGTAATACTCAGAGCATACCAGCAACAGCAACGACACCGCCGAGCAACACGCCCATGACCTTGACCCCAGCGACGTCGGAGGCAGCGGCCCCGGAGTTGCTGCTGGTACCGGTGACCTGCCCGCCAGACAGGATGGTGGTGCTGGTCTGGTCCCCGCTGACGGCCTGCGCGACCGTCGCCAGCCCGACGCTGGTCGAGAAGCCCGTCACGCCGGCGGCGTTGGTCACGGTGAAGGTCTGCGTGACGGTCTGCGTGGCCGTGGTCCACGTCCACCCCTTGCCCCAGTCGCCCCAGGGACCGCCGCCCGCAGCGCCGCCCGGACCCCAACCGCCGGGGCCGCCAGCCCAGGGGCTCCCATTCCACTCACACCCGGTGACGGTGTAGACCCCCCCGCTCCAGGTCCGCGTGCCGGATGCTCCGCCCCACGGACCACCGCCGGGCCCTCCTCCTCCTGCTCCTCCTCCGGGAGGTCCGTACTTTGACCCCGGGCCCCAGGAACCCGTGAACCCCGGGGCAGAGACCGTGTAGACACCGGTCGAGCCGGCGCTGCTACACGACGACCACTGGGAGCACAGGCTCGAGGACAAGGAGGCGTACGAGGTGACGGCAGTCGGGGTGGATGAGCATGCCGAGTTGATGCAGCTCGACACGGAAGCCCCCTGCGTAGCGCCTGCTCCGCAGTAGGATGTCGGCGCTGGCCAAGTGGACTGCGAGCTCCAGTATGAACTGAAGCAGGTTTGCTTTATAAAAGGCAACCGAGTCAGTATATATATATATATATCACGCAGGTATATATACGAGAGAAAGAAGAAAACGTACAGCACAGTCAGGCGCACCGCCCCACCATTGCGCGTTGACGACGGCAGCAGCGCCCAACAGGGTGGAGGATAGGGCTGATGTCTTCATGTTTGCTGCGGTGTAATTATTATGTTATCGGGTTTTGTTGGCGTTGGTTTGTTTGTTTTGGAGGGTAGGTAAGCTGGATAGATAGACTGCAGTTTGAGAGAAGCAGGACTAGAAAAGGAAGGGAAGGGCAAGGGGGGGCAAGGGGACATGATATATATAATTTATGTCGTCGCATGGACTCATACATGTTACATATGTACATACATATCCCTTAGTTCGGATGGCTTACTAGTATGTACATACATCTGAGTTTATTAGCATTGACCACCGCCACCACCACCACCACCACCAACCACTGCCGGTCAGGAAAGAAAAGAGACAACCGGCCGTCCGCCGCTGGACGATTCCAGGGCAATCGGCATCCATGGGTGACGGATTGGGGCGCACGCACCTTGTTGACTGCCGCGCGGCCTTGCATGTCCATGTCCTGTGCCAGCGCGAACAAGTCATCAGTGGTCCCGGTCTTGGGGATCTACTGACAATCCATTTTTGGTTGCGTGTGTAATGGTTGGGGGCTGGGCTGGGCTGGGGCTAGGGCATCCATCGTTCTGTCAGCCGCCTTGCGGAGGTATGATGCAAACGGGAACGGTAGATAGCCGAAACACCGAAACAGCAAGGAGAAATGGTAGGTGAGAAGAGATCAGACATGGCTGTCAGTTCATAATCTCGGGACCGAGCAGAGGACCGGGTGTGCGGAGAGGAGGAGGGCTGCGAGGCGGGCTGGGCGTCGTATGTATCTGAAGTGTGTGCGTTGTGCGTGTCCATGTGTAAAACTCTAAAACCGACCCAATGAAATGGACTGATACAAACAAAACCATTGGATGAGAGAACGCCCTCACGGCTTCATGAAACATCCATACAATTGCTACATCCCATTCACTGCCGTCTTACGTATGTAGTTGAGTTCCGTGCATGGATTTTTCCACTTGACACCGCCGGTGCAGCTAAGGTTAAGAAGGATTTGTTGTTCGGATGTGGAGCGAGCGCCTTGGGGGATGTCCGATGGGAAAACTGGGGGATATCCAACCAACCACGGACATCATAATCTCTTTTGTCCAAAGTTTTTGCGCCGAACATCCATGAAACTCCGTAGACTAAGCTTTAGCTGACTGAACTTTCGCACAGATGCATACGCGTAATGCGCTGCTAAAAGAGGAAACAGAGCGGCAAATACCAAAGCAGTAATGCACGGGGCGAGACATTGTCTTGTCAGTCAGGTTACGCAGTCTTGCGTACGCATTTCTCTG
Source organism: Diplogelasinospora grovesii (assembly GCA_033297225.1). Lineage (NCBI taxonomy): Eukaryota > Fungi > Ascomycota > Sordariomycetes > Sordariales > Diplogelasinosporaceae > Diplogelasinospora > Diplogelasinospora grovesii. The sequence goes on along the minus strand of MU853830.1, from coordinate 29,881 downwards.
TGCGTGCTACTGTAAGGTGAGGTCAGGTTTTAGTCTGGATAAGGCTGAAGTTGGGGTAATGCTTAAAAATGTCGGTAAATAACCAAGGCAATGGTGGGTTGTTGCCGGGATGGCCGGGGCCACTCACCGCCACTCTGCGAGTGAGAAAGGATGGGAGATCAGATCAGATTAGATCCCGTCTTTTGATTGGATCACCCTCGATCAACCCTCTCATAAAGATAGCCGATCCCATCAGGCATTTATGCCCGAGTGCAACCGATGGACGACGAGTCCCCTACAAGTACGACACAGGCTTCTGAAGTAGCATCACCACGTCAAAGTCTACCATGCGTCTAAAACAGATCCCTGACACATGCACAGCTGATGTTGGCTTCGGTAGCTACTGCAGAAAGTCCACACCCGTGCAAAGGCGAACCAAGGCAGGCCATTGCCACTGAACGGTACTCTATCAGAATAGGAATCCATGCTTCAGTTGCTGCAGTTTAGGACGACCAGCATCTACTTTCTGCTCCTAAAATGAAACGAAACCCTCCGCCACAACAGATATTAACCAATGTATAACCTCGAAAAAAGGAGAATAAGCAAAACGACGACGACGCAAGGGAGAAAACTACAAAACAAAACTACAAGATGCTGCATCATGACCTCATCTCTCATAACAGCTGAAACTCCCTCTGAACCCTTTGCACATAACGCATTTCATCGACCATCTGCGCATAGTCCCTTGGCGCATAGCACTGCTGCTGCTGCTGCTGCTGCAGCTCATGAGCCCAACGTAGCGCGCGCAGCTCCTCATCAGACGGCTGCCGCAGATACTGCCGTCGAGACGTCCGAGGCAATCCCGACACGGGATAGCCGACATGATTATAGCCATTGTGATGATAACCCCCGTGTTGACCATGGTGAGGAGCATAATGAACCCCTCCTTGTCCGCTTCTGTAGGGCTTGGGCAGCCACCGTTGCTGACCCTACAGCATGGTGTTGGTGCCAAAGGCGTTGTCGTCAACGAACGGAATCGGTTTCCGCGGGCTGCTGCTGCCGTCTTCACCGGCGGGTTTGCGGTGGCGGAAGGTAAACCCGACAAACAGGCTCTTGCTCATCTCCTCCTCGCGCTCGGCCATAGTTTCAAGGGCCTGTTGTTTCTCATGGACCTCTTTGTACTTGGCCATATCGGCTTCATTGGAGAAATCGTCAAAGTAGCCCGCGTCCGTCTCCGAGTCCAGCTCGGGCACGAACGGAGCCTTGGTCTCGCGGAGCACATCCCAGTCCATCTCGGCAAAGTACTGATGCGCGCAGATGTCTTTGATGTTGGAGAAGCGCTTTGACCGTGAGTTGATGCAACTAAATTAGTCCCACTGTTAGCGCTTGTTTTCGCATTCACTGAGACTTAGGGTTGGTGAAACTTAGAGTTGGGACCAAAACCAAGAAATGCTTACGTGGTGATAAAGTTCCAGGTCCTGTTGCTCAAAAAGTAGCTGGGATCCTCCCAAACCGGCCTCTTTAGCACCTCACGCCAGTGCTTGAGATTCCGCCACGTCTCGTCAGGATTCGATCCCGCAAAGGGAGGAAAGCCCGTCAAGGCCTCGAACAACATGCAACCCAGGCTCCAGTAGTCGACCGTGAAATCGTACTCTTCACCCCGGAGCACCTCGGGCGCCATGTAGTCGGGTGACCCCACGATCGACCTGGCATAGTTTACGTCTTTCTCTCGCATCGACCGGTATCCTTCTCGACGCTCGGCCACAGTTCGCTGCTCCATCGGCTTGCCGAACGGGACTGAAGTCTCAGAGGCCTTCTCCAAACGGACCCTCATCGATTCAATCTTGGCCGGCGCCAGGAAACCAGCTGCCAAGCCGAAATCCGTCAGCTTGACATGGCCTGTCGAGTCGACCAAGAAGTTCTCGGGCTTAAGATCGCGATGGATGTAGCCGAGTTGGTGCAGCGCGTCAACCGAGCAAAACATCTCTGCGATGTAGAAACGTGCATGCCGGTTGGACAGGACGCCCGTGTTGTTGAGCAGCGTGCGGAAATCGCCACCCGGCACGTACTCCATGGCAAGATAGATGTTCTTGTCGTCCTGGAATGAATACAGTAACCGGACTAGCCACTCGCTCTTGGCCGTGGTCAGAATGTCGCGCTCCGTCAGCACGTGCCGGATCTCGTCCAGCTTGAAGAGCAGCTTCTTGCTCATGACCTTGAGCGCGCACACCTCCTTCGTATCCTTCTTCTGCGCGAGGAATACTTGGCCGTAGCCACCTTGCCCGACCTGCGTCAGGATCTGGAAGTCGCCTTGGCGCAGTCTCACCCGTCTTTTGCGCAGATTGGCCCGCTCGCGACCCGCGTACTTGGACCACATATGGTTATATGTCTCTTCATCCGTCTCGGGCGGAGCCGGGTATTCTGCCTTGAACGCATTGAGGCGGTTTTGTCTCGAACCCACATAAGTGAGCAAGTCGAAGTAATAATCTAGGAAATCTGTGACGCGGCCGCGTTAGTATAGACTCATGAAGCAGTAACTCAGCCTAGGCAAAGCGATCAAGACCTACATAACTGAGTGACATTTACCATCCGCTTCACGTTGGGTTTCTGCAAGATTTCAAGCTCCTCGGGGGTGAGCCCTCTTGACGTGTTGAACTTCTTAACTGTCGGTGGAGCTCGCGGTTCTCTGTGATACAGCTCCTGTCGCGAGAGGGCCGCGTGACTGGGTTGGTATGATGGCTGCTCCGTGTGCGTAACGGGCGGGGTGTTCTCCTGGCCCAGCCTGCTGCTCTTCAGGGGACTGCCGCTGGACACTGCTGCTGCGCTTTTTTGGTGTATGATGCTATCGTCGACAGCCGCGGAGCTGTTCTCGTCGACATACTGGGCGTTGCTTTTGCCTGGGGACAGTGATAGTGGCGAGGTGACGCTGTTCGGCCGGCCGAGCTTTACTGGGATGTCGACAGCGCCCATCGGCGCCGGCGCAGCGAGCTTCAAATTGTCGAAAGCAACGGGTAGCTCATTCGCTCCAGGAGGTATCGTCTTCTTGCTCGGGCTTCCTTGTGGCGTGCTGACGGGCGTCATAAAGTTATTCTTGCTCGTCGGCGTGGATGGTCTATCCTGCTTCCCAGCGCCGGGAAACAGATTGGCCATGAAACTCGCCATTGTTATCGTGATCGTTGAGGGATGCGCGTTAAGATAACCTCAGGCGTCAACCAATGCGCCTCGTCCGCCCTGCTTGCTTGCAGGACACTGAACAATGGAAAATATGCAGCAAGAATGAATTAGATAAAATGACCAAACTCTGCAGCGGGGGATGCGCGATGCAGGGGAATCTCTCCGGCTAGGCAATGATGTATGTTTGTTTCGACCTGACTCGCACTCGCTATGTAATTAAATTGAGTACACAAGCTGGCGGGTGGCAAGGCGGGGCAAACGTCAACAAGGTTGCAGCAGCAACCCCGAATCAATAATCGCGGGGTCAATTGCAACCAAATGAATTCTTGGCATTTACAGCCCACACGGCTGGGTCCATCCACCGTTACAGCTTTAAGTCTTCTGAAGAGCACCTGCCATCAGTGGAAGAACCTAGCATGGTCAATTAGGGAATAATCTACACAATGGAAGTCGCCTCTGTCATATTGCCATAACTGGAAATCTCCTAATGACAGCTAGCTGCAGAGTTATGTTGCATTTCTCTTCCTCTTCCACTAAGCTCGACACAACAGAGATCTTAGCAAGACCATGACTGATGGGTAATTGCGACCAACGAGAACAACCCAAAGACTGATTCGTACGGATAGCGTTCGTCTGATGGAAATAAGTCGACTTAAAAGACGAAAGCTATTGGACTTCTGTCACCTTCTTTAGGAATGATGGACCGTGGGTCAAAGATGTGTCTGTGCAAGTCTTCATACAAAGGCCTGGCTGGCCGACAAGCGCGAGAGATTGGGTCTTTCAACAATTTCCTGATTCATTCATGCCTCACCGTATTCAGCAAAGAGAGAGCCGTATATAACCCACGCAAAGATAGCAATCATAGAGTTTGTAATTTTCATAATTCCGAATAGCTAAAGAACATTGCGGGGGTTTACGCCGCCATGTAGGTAGAGGCATCGATACCCTCCTTCGGGAACTCACTAGCCAGAGGTTAGCAGAGAACAATGGAACATGGATGGAAAGTGACTTACGGAAGAGCCACTTCGAATCGCTTCTCGATCGACTGGAGAACCTCCTTGTCCTGGTCGGTTGTAACAAACGAGATCGCAAGACCTTTGGTACCAAAACGACCAGCACGACCGACGCGGTGGAGGTATGAGTCGGCATCAGCCGGCAGGTCGTAGTTGATAGCCAGGTTGATACGCTCAATATCGATACCACGACCAAAGACATCCGTGGCGACACAGATGCGCTTGTTGAACTCTTTGAATTCCTTGTACCGGCGAATGCTATAGAGGTCAGCAAGCTTTGCTAGCAACACGTTGGGTTAGAAGAACTCACCGTTCCTCCTGGCTGACACCCGAGTGGACAGCGATGGACGGGAAGTTGCACTCCCGCAGTAGCTTGTCGAGCTCTGTCGCACGCAAAGTGCTCTTCACGAAGATGATCACTTGGTTAAACTGAAGCTCGTCGAGCAGTTCATTGAGTTTGCGGTTCTTCTCCCTCTCCTCAAGAGGGATGTAGTACTGCTGAAGACCGTGCAGCGTCAACTTGGTGTCTTCATCGACGTAGTGCTCGGTGGGGTTCTGCATGAACTTCCTGCAGATGGGCTTGATCTCGTCCGAAAGCGTAGCAGAAAACATCATGACTTGCTTTTGCTGCGGGGTGGCGCGGAAGATTTCCTGTACATCCCGACGCATATCTAGATCCAGTTAGCATGTCGTTCTGGGTATTTACATGCATCGCAAGAGGCGCTTACCGATCTGATCGAGCATCTTGTCGCATTCATCGAGGATGAACATGCGGACACTGCCAAGACGCAAATGCTTGTCGCGGACCAGCGCATTGAGCCGGCCAGGGGTGCCGACAATGATATGGGGGTGGGTCTCTTTGTTCTTCAGGATTTCGGCATCCTTCTGGATGGGAGTGCCACCATAGAAGACGCCCGTCTTGATCTCAGGCATGTATTTGCTGAAGCGGTTGTACTCGTTGCGGATCTGGAAAGCCAGCTCACGAGTGTGGCACATGACCAGGACCGAGCATTCGCCCGCGACGGGCTCGACTTGCTGAAGGGTGGTAAGGACGAAGACTGCTGTCTTGCCGAGACCCGACTTGGCCTGGCAGATGATATCACCACCGAGCATGGCTTGGGGGATGCAGGTTTGTTGCACTGTATTCGAGGACCGAATTAGACTTGGTTACGCAAAATTGGAGGGAGAACGGAATGTCCAGCAAGGCAGGTCCGTCCATCGTCGCAGCAAAAAGCCTTCGTTTCATTCTTTCCGCGCACATCGTGGACATGTTCGTTGCGACAACGGCTGCGTAAGGATATATGGTCTTCCGATGGACAACCACTACGGGTCATAACCTCAACCTTTCCTCAATGCCCATGACCATGGCCAGCAGACCCGGATACTTGGATGCCAGGGCACATCATGTCCCTGGACCGAAAAACCACGAACCGTAGGGCTCGAGGAGCGAGCTCGAATGTGAGCTGCCAAGTAGCTCCTGGCCGCGTTGCTCCTTTTTCTTCTCGCTGACCACGGTGCTGGCTCGTCCACACGCACAGTGGCCATGGTCATTCGCGGAATTTGCTTACGCCAAAGCTCAGCGGTCTCCCGAAAAGCGCGCTCCTCAGAGAAGTGCGCCTGGTAGCGCGTCTGAACGGATCGCAAGCGGCCCCGTGTTGGAGATGCCAACGATCCCGTCCTGCACTGGCTGCGCTCGGAATTTCCTCCTCTTCGACCATCCTCTTTTTGCTTGCTTGCGTGGCTTGGTTTGCTTTGCGACATGGACGGACCCGCTGGAGAGGAAGGAGGGGTAACGATAAGCTGGGGATGAAATTTGTCAATGACTAACCCTCCGACGGATGCTCGAAACCGCAGTCGGCGATTGCCCGGAGAAGCTGAGGCTTTAGAAGGAAATCGCGAAATCCGGTAGAGTGAATGCCGACATAGGAGCCCTTCTTGTCGACATTTTGAGTGGCTACTGCCGCAGCCTCGCCCTTCTTGCCGTTGGACGCCGGGGCGGCGCTGGTCTCGTTGTTGAGCTCGTCATCCGAGTAGTCGATAAGATCCTCTTCGGCAGACATGTTGATGGTGTTGAAAGACCGAGTTTACCTCGCTCGGTGTTGTACGTTGTCGAAATGAACTAGAAATCCGAGGCGGACAGGCGAAGAATACAGAATTCGATATTGCGCGGGATATTTCGATGGAAAATAATCTGCGATGACGCGTCACGATGCGGATTGAGGTCGAGAATACGAGTCGAACGCGATGGTGGTTGGGGGAAGGTCAAAGTTTTAGAGGGAAGAAGGTTCAAAGAGGCACAGCCTCAAAACCTGGACGCAATTAGTGCTAGCCTGTTGTGGCTTGGACCTGAACACAAAGGGACGCTAACCCCGATGGACAAGCGCGCACAGACCAGCGGCCTGTTCTCGATCTTGTGTTTGCAGCTAAGAAACGGTCAAAGACCCGCTCTCGTTTTTAGATTTCTTTCATCGTTTACCACAGCTACAAGCCTTACGCATCACAAGGCAGACCCTTCGTGATGGGCAAGGGCAAGAGCGGCGGCAGTGGAGTGCAGAATAAGGCACTCTACTCTCGAATATCGTTCCTTCAGCAAGCTGCTGTCCTACTCTCAACACCGCAGCAACATGTTCAGGGTTCTAGCGCCCCCGCATCTACTGGTGAACCTGGCTCAAACCACGAGGCGTCGCTAAAGGGCATGAGTCGGCGACTAGCCACCGACTTGCGCAACGTGTCGCTGAAGAGCAGGATCCGTCTCACTCCGGCGGTAAAGCAGACAGTTTGCAAGTATTGTGACTCCATCCTGATCGACGGGGAGTCGTGCAATAGTCTCGTCGAAAACAAGAGCAAAGGCGGCAAGAAACCATGGGCGGACGTCTTGGTGCGCAAGTGCCATATGTGTGGGAGGGAAAGAAGGTATCCGGTCAGCACAAAGAGGCAGAAGAGGAGGTCGGAAAGGAATGCCAGCAGTGCAGGCGCTTCAGTACAAAAGCAGTCTGGATGAACCCGGCCCAGAACAAAGACTGAAGAGCTGTTTCAGCAAAACCATCGAGGCTATGTATAGCCTCTGCACGGATGATCAAGCAGCAAGGCGTTTGCAGTGTTGATCAAACACAAACTCCCGTCACAGTGGCGGAAACGTCTCATTATCTTAGTTAGGTAGAACGTAGACGAAAAATCAACTTCTTCTTCACAATGTAATCAGCCAGGTCCTTTACAGTTAAACAGTTCGTTTACGTTATGTTTTGAATGACTTTCTTGTTCCTAAATGTAACTCTTTTATAGCTAACGCTTAAAAAAATGGCTAGCTCTCGCACTTCTCTCATATTAAACAGCCTAAGCTCTCCCATTCCTCTCGCATTAGACTTAAAGTGGTCACTTTACTATAATCTCTTAGCCTTTACATTCGAGCAGCCAGACAAACGATTTCGTAGCGAGGAGCCTTTCACTCTTAGAGAAGCTTAGGAAGATATCGTTAAAAATGGAACGAACTGCCCCCACCGATTTTGAGCGGGCTTATTATTATGATGGTCTCGGAGTTTTGCTAGCGCGCACAAGCACTTACCAGTACCCCGAGTACAACCACCCCCTCCACCCCCTTCCACTTGATCACCCAGAACACGCGGGGACACCATCCCGCGAAAAGAAGGTCTTCACACCGATCGGAGATCACCCGATCCAGTCGATCTGGTCTGATAAGCTGATAGCTTCCATCCAGGATGCCATAGACGGATTAGAATGGCATTCCGTTTACCCAATTCGGATTGGCGTTCAACACAGTAATCACGGGCTTCCATCTCGAGAACTCGTCTTAATGGTTGATATTACACCGGCTACGGCCGATTGGGCTTTCGCCATTTCGAAAGCGCTTGCTTGCCGATCGCTCCTGCGGGAGGCAGGCATTCCAGACATCGAGGTTGAGATACGGGAGATTCGCCGGGTCTATCTTGGGGGAGCATACGCGAGTTCCAGATAGTTTTCCGCTCGCATTACTCACTATTGGCACGCTAAAGGAACTGAAGCGTCCGAACGCCCCCTGTTGTGATACTCAATATACATTATACATAGGTAGCAAAGAGACAAAACCAATCAAAGGAGCGCCTATCCCTGAATGTGTCCTTTTATGCTGTTTTGTCGATGAGCCCAATGGAGGCACCCTTGATCGTTCTGGGTTGGTGTCTTGGCAAGTCCTTCGTCTGTTACTATTGTTGTCCCGTCATTCTCTCATGGCCAAGCAAGCGGCTTTGTTGAGCTGCGGTGTTTTGTCAAAGAGCGTACTCCCTGGCTGACTGACTGACCGACTGACTGACTGACCGACTGACTGACTGAGTTGACTGTGCATTGTTGCCTCCTTCTTGAAGATAAGTAATCACTTCTGGCCACTCTGCTGGACAGACTCCTCGCCCAACACCTTGCTAGCAGCCATGAACCTATTCCACCACAGGGACTCTGTTAGCACACATACCACCTACCCTAACTTTACGATACTAGGGACGTTGTGGGTAAGTTCAACGTAGACTTACAGTCCAGCATGCCAACTCCCCAAGCCCCGCATGGCTTCGGCCTGGACACTGGTCATGCGCAAAAGGTTCTCCGTGTCGGCCAGGTTGCCTGAGAGTTGCGCCAGTTGCGAGTGGAGATGGGTCTGGAGTGCGACGTTTTTAGTCAACTGCAATAAAGCAAAACAAAATCACGCGTCTTGAAGGTAACAAGGGAAATACATACCAACTGCCTCGCCTTCACGGCACTGCCTGAACTGACAGCCATGGACTGGCGCGGCGGTGCAGTGTTGGCGCTCACATTGCGCGTTGCCATTGTCCGTTCGCTTAGTCAGTCTTTTTTCTCTGGGAATGAGATGATCGCGAGATTGGACTCCAAAACGTGGATGCGGAGTTTTACAATGTTTTGGCTCGTGCAGCGCTGTAAGAATGAGACGCGGTCTCGCTTGAGCTTGGCGCGGTGGTTGAATGAATTCGTCGGACTTGATGTGGAGCGCTTGGACGCACAACACGATATGAAGTGAATGCACTGAGCCTGAGCGACAGGTTGATTTTTCAGCGGGGTCCGGGTTCCAAGTTCAGGCAGATCTGACGTAGACACACAGGGCACCTGCACGCGTCAGGTATGTATGTATGTACATACCCTCCAGTCAGTTGAGCTAACACACAGCCGGCAACTTAGCACATCCGCAACGCTTCCGTTAGTCCAGATTCTGTTTACTTCTCCTGCAACACTGATAGGTACGGATAGGTACTTGCGGTTACAGGACCCATTGTAACCTCTAGAACCGTTGCCGACTCCCAGAATGTCCTATTCTTAATATGTTACCTAAGCTTTAGGTTAGGTACATACGGGTTTCATTTAGATCGGCCTAACGCAGTGTTACTACGTTTTTGTTACGGTTATAAAACCGTTGGATGTTGTTTACTGTTTGCCATGCTGCGTAGATTATTATAGAAACAACAAATACATGTTGCATTGCTCAGCAAATGCAAATCAGGTGAGGTGCATCGTGCTACTAATCAGGAATATCAACCAAGCCCATCAACTCCATCAGGATGGATAGGAAAGGTTCCATGACCAACAGAACAAGTTCTATGCTACTTGTATGCTAGAAAAGCTACCATATCTGCCTGTGTTGGGACATGTCGTGCTTCCTCTGTTCCCACGGCTCCAAAGCCCCTTCTTTTAACCCAAGCCCGACATACACCCAACCGATCCTTCTTCCTATCCACGACCCAATTAACCATTCCAACTGTGACACCACGATGCAAGAGAGAAAACAACCGAATGCGAGACAGGCTATGCATGATGCATTCGTCAGTCCACCCCAAGACAGCGTGGGAGGGGGCTTCTTGATTACATGCTATATAGAGCAGACAAAAGAAAGAGGCGTTTTAATGTGAAACACTCTGGCCCTGGTGCAGGAGGTATTACCAGAATAGCAGCAGCTGATGGATGGTCGTCTCAAGAAGATGCCTATGTACTGTGTGGGCGGGCTCGTTCCACCGCATCGCCTCAGCGTGAGCCCCGAACTAACATTATGTGTATACTCCGTCGTCGCGAAGAATAAGCCAAGACTCCCCGTCTCTAACCCGTGATATGTATCTTTGAAAAAGGAAAAAGTCGTGTCGTCCTCACTCCAGCTACCAAGAGCCTGGAGGGTATAAAAATAGCTGTCTGTCTAGACCAAATTTCGCGCCGCCGGATCCCTGCTTGCTGAGGCTTCTCCCCGATCAAGACAGAGCTCCGGCGCGACGAAGAACGTCGCCTTGCTGACATGCAGCGAACCAGCCGATTGCTGGCAGGGGGTGGCGATCGGGCGATCGGGCAGCGGACCGTCGCTGCTTAACGCACCCCGATGGGAGGGCGAGGGCCCAAACTGCTCTGGCTGCTGTGTGCAGAGGGTTCAGAGTCGAGTTGATGCGTGGAATCACCACTGCCCGCGCTGGCGCTCGCACTACCAGTCAGACTTCGAACATTCTTTGCCTTGGGTGCTTGGAGGGCGCTCACCCCAGCGTGTTGCTCCACTTGCTGTGGCGCAACAGCGTTGCCATGTCCGGGAGGGTACCGCGGGACTGGCTGCCGGACTCCATCGGGAGGCGAAGGACGCCCACCCCCGTTCATGTGCGGCCCAGGATATCCATTCGGCGGCGAAGGACGTCCATTGGTACCGCCTCGCATCGATGGGCTGTAAGGATTGCCGGGCGACTGACTAGCCCGTCGGCCTAGATTCCCGTTCATGCCGTTCATGCCGTTCATGCCGTTCATGCCGTTCATGCCGTTCATGCCCGGTGGAGGCCCGCCCGCGCCCTGGGTGTATTGCAGCTCGTCGAGACGGGCAGCAGTCAGCGAGTTCGACCTTGATTCAGCGTGCATCGCCCCCCGGTCGACATTGCCATAACGGTTCGAGGTGAAACCCAAGAGCGGATCGTCCATGATATTATCGTGGAGCCCGGGGACTCCGGTCATGACCTGGCTCGTTCGATTCCTTCCAAAGCTCGGCCGAAACCTGCTGTTCCGAGACGGGCCCGTGTCGAATTCGGGGTTCTTGCGTAGCTGTGAGGTGCTGGGCGCCTTCCGGTTCTTTCTCGAGGTGACGCTCATCATGTCGAAATTATCGGGGTCGATCATAGACGTTCCCGGAGTAGAAGCAGGGTCGACATAGTCGTCATCGTCATCATCGTCATCATACATACCGCTGCCCTGTCGCATCGGGGGAGGAGGCGGTCCTCCTCTCCGAGGCCCAGGAACACCGTGAGGAGGTGGAGGGCCGCGCCTCATCCTTAATTCCTGCTCCCTCAGCGCCAGCTCCCGTTGCTTCAGCTGGAGTTCCCGTTCCCTCAGAGTGAGATCTGCCGCTGATGGTCCCCCTTGTGGCGTATAGCCACCTTCCCCGGCCTCTGGAATATCGTCGTATACCACCAAGTGACTGAACTCCTCGAGATCAGCCCCCTCCATCGAGCCCCGCCTTGAAGCTACACGCCCGTTAGGCATCCCGTTCGGCGGTCCTGGCCGCCCATAGCCGTTGGGCGGACCCCCTCCATTCATCGGAGGCGGTCGGCGCATTCCGGGCGGCCCCGGCGGCCCCATCTGTGACGCACCCCTTGGTCGCGGCGGTCGCGGATACATGCCATTAGCATTGGGCATACCGTTTGGCACGCCATTGGACACGGACCTAGGAGGGCCCTGGGTTGACATGCGGGGAAGGGGGGACGGAGTCCCGGAAGGTGAGCCCGGCTGACCGTTTGATGTCGCAGCCTCGATCTTGGGCCTGCTGCGATTAAGGATGTTCTGGTTGTGGAGCAGGGCATAGAGTGTCTCGATCCGGGGCACAGCTACTCCGGTCTCGATGGATAACCTAAGCGGAGACCCGAGATAGGTTTCAACCTCCATAGGTCGCCTGGCAATATAATCCTGCCACATTATGTTGTCGGTCGTGGTCCTGGCAAACTCATCGATGGTGTTCTGCTTGAAATCCGCCGGGAGCTTGCAATCCTGGGCTTCTGCTAGAGCGATCAACTCGTCGATGATGTCCGAGACCATTTTGGGCACGCCAACCTTGTCCATAAGCGCGGCGTAGCTCGGCGTCTCGAAGAGCACAGTCAGGGGATGAAACGCGATAGGCCTAGGACGAGTCAGTCAGTCCCCACAGGAAATCCACCAGAGCCATGCGGTGCGCTTACCCAATCACCCGCTCGTACTGCTGCTGCCGAATGTTACTCGACACCTTACAGTCGACCTGGCCGGTGCTGAGGGTCATAGCCAGAGCCTGCGCCATGTCGTCCTGTATTGAGGACGGGATGTTGGCGTTCCTGCTGGCAGGCCCTACCCACACCTCTGTCGACCCCTTGTGCTCGAACTCGCTCTGCCCCAGCTGGGCGAGGTCCGCGCCGCAGACGAGCGATAGTACTACATTAGTTGGGAACCGTTCTTCAATGGCCGATTCCAGGCCGAGCGAGTGTGTGGTATTAATGAGGATACATGTATGCTGGGGCGTGACGACGGAGTCGATAACAGAAGCAAGGTCGTAAACATCGGGGAGCGCTTTTATACACAAGATAACATAATCGAATGCGCCTTCTCTCCGAGTCGCCGCGTCCTCTGGCGCTCGTACAACTACACGGAATTGCGCCGTTAGCCATGCCTGTTCGATCGCAACGAACCGCGGATTCGGGAGCGAGTGATCGCATACCATGTCGAGGCTTAAAGCGCTCGTTGCCAAAGACAGGAGATCTGGGAGACGTCAGTATGCCAATTGCTGGTGGGAGAGAGGGGCGAGCATCAGAGGCACCTACTTGAATGATATGCCGTATTGTGACACATGCTCGAAGCCAGTTTTCCACACCAGAGTGACGTCGCAGGCATTCGTCGCTTGTAGTCTCCACGACAAAAAGGCAGAGACTGGGTTCCCGCCCACTGTCACAACTTGCATCAGCTCATAGTCCGACATGTCTGACTGCGCTCTCTTGGAGATGCATGTGCAGCAGTCCCCCGCCGAGATATAGTAAACGAGTGTGGTGTTGTGTGGTGTGCAGTGTCCGGGGAGAAACGGTCGGGCGAGGGGAGCGTTGGAGATGCCCACTCTTTTTGGGCTCGCCTTGGGAGAAGTCCAATGTTGCACTTGACTGAGGAAGGGTATACAGAAGGGTGGGAGGAAGAGAGTACATGTTCAACTAGCGCTGAATGATGAATGGCCGACTTACCTGACAAGATCTTGAGTCGGGGCGTCATGGGTGCCATGGTGGAGGCCCAATTTGGGATAGTGGGCTGGCCAAGTTTCGAAGCTGCAACAGCGGCAGCCTTCTTTGGTGCGCAACGCTCAAGACGGAATAACTAGTCAGGCCAATGTAGACGCTTGTGTGTACCACAGACGCCAACGCCAGGAACCCTTGTGGACCGCGATTATTATTTTTTCTTCTTTTCCTCTTTCAGGTAACCTTCTTTTTTCTTTGCTTCCTCCACAGGGCCGCTTGGGGCGGTCTCAAATCGTGATGATTTCCCAAACCCTGGAAGTAGACTATTTGGAGCTGCACGGCTCGCTTCTGCGTCTCTGCGGTCGTAAACGAGGCTTGCAGATCGGGGCCTTGGGGAAGAAGGGATTGACACTTCACACACCCATTCGGGTAATGGCTCCAAGTGACAGATGTGTCTCTGGGCTGAGGCAATTCGACCGACAGCAGGTCCTCGGTGGCGTTGAAGATCTAACCCAACTCCAGCACGATCCAAACGCAGCCAGTTAGCAGCAGCAGCAGCACGAGAGTGCCGTTGCCAGTGAATGCAGTCGGTGTGTTCACTAAACGAGCGTGACGCCTTGGCCGGACAGGACAGGCAATGACCACCGCAGCCTTGGAGAGCCCTAGGATTCGATAATCGGGTTCCGGGTGGCTGGCGACGCGGCTTTTGCTACTGCAACGAGGGCCGGAATGATAGGCCGCCGAGTTGAAAAAGGCGCTCTTGTCCCCCCAATCCCGCGTGTGGCAGTTTTTGCGGTCTGACCAGAACTAGTTCTTGTGGCAGGTATGGCGATGGCCGAGCTGCGCGCTGTTGCAAGGTGCAGGTAACGAGTGGACGAACGAAGTTCGGGGCACGGAAAATTTGGCCAGGGAGCGACAATGGGTCAAGTGTGCTTCAGCCAAAAACGAACGGCGTCGGGCGTTCGATACACTGCCAAGCGATTGACTAGCCCTTCACCTCTCGTCCGAGAAGCTCTAGGGATGGATTTCTTGATGGTGTAGGACAGAACGGCAATCGTTGCAGAAAAAAAGTAATAGATTTTACATTTAGGTGGTACGAGAACAAAAACAACGTCGCATATATGAAAAGGTAAGTGGAGGCGGGCAAAATTCTGGTTGGGTTGCGTGTTTCGTCGCTCGATTTCCTCTCGTGTCTGGGCCAGACAGCACGCTTCTCTGCCCAGGTTCACCTCTGCAGTGCCATTGAGGTGTGGTGGTGGTCACTGCTTGAATGCCGCGCATGCTTGTGGTAGGCGGAGCAAGCGGAGGGCAGGGCGGCCAGCGAGTTGACTCGGGTGGCTGAATGGCACACGGTGCGGCGTAACAGTGGGCACGCGTGCAAGTAGACACAGTGCGGCGAGGGGACTCAGAAGGTACATGCCTCGATTACGGAACGTTGGGAAATAGCTATACGCGGACATGCACTCAACTGCTCAGTCCCGTTGATTGCCCACTGAAGTACTTTCTAACCAAGGCAGGCACGGAGCAGAGTGACTGTTCTGGATACCTTCCAAAACCGGGCAATATGAAATTCGCGGTACCAGAGCAGCTGCACTGTACCAAGGACCACCACGGCGGATCAGGTTTCCATTGCTGACAAAACGAACATCTCAAACCAACACCGCGTAAAGTGCGAGCTCCCTCGACTAAAATAAAATGATTTTCCTACGGCAGAGCGTGGCTCGGGAGGCGATGGATGGATACCCAGTCCGATGTGACGCTTTTACATGCATATGTAATGTACAGAGAATCCTGGTGCGCCTGGCTATGAACATAAAAAAAACTCGAAGAATCTTGGTACAGTCGGATCTGGCACGTCCTGGACCTGGCCTGGGCAGCTACGTTTTTTCTCTTGGTTTTTTTCCCTCCCTATTTTCTGGTGCGCAAGCGTTTCTGGTGGATGCCAGTCTCCCTTTAGTTCGGAAAGGGATGCGCAACAGCGACACCGTGCAGGCTTGTGGTTGATCGGTGACGCTGCTGGCTTGTGGCTTGTCGGCAGCCAGCGAACCTCCGATGCAGCGAGTGACGTGGGGCCTTGTGAGTGGGAAGGGACGAGGGTCAGGGGTCTGGGGGTGAGGTGGATTGGACGGACAACAAGTGTGAAAGTTTAGGTGTTCATGGTTGTTTTCAGCGCAAGATCTTTTCGAGAATCTGCACCCCGGAAAACAGCAAGACAACCAAAGCCCGGGATAAGAGAATTGAGTTCCTTCCTTGTTGGCTACCGCGACAATTGAGAAACAAAGGCGCTCAGTCAGTGAGGAAGTGATGTACCTACCCAGCGTTCGAGAGCTAGACAACGGTCGAAGCTGGTGTTGCCGATGGGCGCAGCAGCCTGCGATGAAGAGGGGCCCCCCAATCTTTAACGATCCTTGCTCACCTGAATTCAGGTGGTCCAGGCGGGATGTAGTTTGGTGCCAAAGAATATGAGTAGATTTTTGTCACCGCTGGACGCTGTCTACCTCTTTCAATTGTCTTTAACAGTCGTTTTAGCAGTTAGTGGAAGAGCCAAGAATCTGTCATCTACGCGTCGCATCCTTCCCTGATGTCGCTTTTACCCATTGTTACCCATCGGACACTCATTGCTCGTAATAAAGTGGCAACGGTTATCTTCTAGGAAATAACCCCGGTCATTGGGCATCAGATACGACTCGCTGCGGCTCCGTTGGTGCAACGTCAAACCCGCCGGCTAAGTACCAGGTACGGAACCCGTACGGCCCAAGGGTGAGGAACTCGGGCAGCTAAAGTGGGTGCAAAAATGCTCGCTACAGGTTACAGCGCGCTTAGGTAAGCCACTAACAGATCCCCTACGCTTTAACTAGGAAAATTATTAAGCCAGTACTTCGTATCGGTCGAAGCAAGCAGTAACCTGTAGCGAGCATTTTTGCGCCCACGTAGCAGCTCAGGACAAAAGACCCAGAACACGTACCAGAGACAGGGAACGCCTTGGCAGGAAGATCGTATTTATTTATATGTACAACGCAAGTCGCGATAACAGCGTTCTCGTGCTCAGGCGGCATGTTCCAGACTACTGGTCAAATCGCCCCTCATCCAGGCACAGCTAGTCGTTCCGTAGCGTGGGAAGCTGATCTTCTCCGATGAACATGGCGTTGGGGTTGTCGAACGGCATTCTGACACGATGACAATGGCGCTACCCATACCTCCACTGCTGCCGTTGTATGTAGAGTGCAGATGTCTCAGAAGGTTCGCCGATACATGCAGCAGATTCCGAAGCTCCCTCGAAGGCCCCCCAACAATAGCGGCACGTAATAGGCCCGCTGGCAGCCTGGCAGACAGATTGGTAAGCTGTCAGTACAGTAGCGAACCAAAGACTAAAGTGGTTCAGAATGTGGGCAACAGCTGTCGCGTCATTGATCGCTCTGTTCGTCTTCAACGAGAGAAAACGGCGAGAAAAACTGGAGACGCGGGACGCGGGGGGCGCAGGACGATTTCAAGAATGAATGGGCATAAAACTTGGAATGGGAAATTAGGAGTTTGGCAGCCCGAACAGAGACTTGGGACCAAGCGTTCTTTCCAACTCTTCAATTCGTCCCGCGAGTCCCGGCCGCGGATCCATCCGGGAAACCAAGCTTTCCGTTGTCCGTTGTCCGTTGTCTTGGACCGTTGTTCCCTGTTCATGTGTTGTTCCTCTTTCGTGTCTGTGATTTCGCCGGAGATTCAATGTGCGGATGTGCCAAGATATGATCGCTCTCAGCTTTTGTCTTCTTCTTGCTGCTGCTGTTGTGCTGTAGTGTATGTGCTACATGGGTAGACAGCTGCATGCATACGCCGTTCTTTTGTCCTCGAGTCTCTATTTCCTTCGATGAAACTCTAACAGACTTCTGGTCCCCAATTAGCCTTTCACTCACGCATCAATCGGGTGCCCTGTGCTCGTGCTGGCTGTTTGAGCTCATCAGGGCCCTTGTCTATACCCCTTTGGGCGTGAACAAGCTCAATTTCTTGGCAACAGGGTTTTGGAACGGACGCGATTGGGTGCCGCCAAAAAACACGGTTAAGCACCACCCTGTCTCGTCAGCCAAAAATTGATTCCGCTAATCGTGCCAAGAAATTGAGCTTGCTCACGCCCAAAGGGATCGCACTTTGGGTGGGCCGCAGTGGCTTGGTGCCACGCACTTTATCTTCAGATGAATGACGCACTTGATGGAACCTTGCGTTCACTTCCCCCGGCTTGTCCTAAAGATGGTCTAGCCAATAGGTAATGCAAGTGAAAGGGAAGAATTCGGTAAAATCGATCGATACGAAAGTGCAAGCGAATCGTTCACTTGGTCGGCTTTTTCACCAATCCCACCACCTTCCGACCTCTCCGCTAACTTGCCTGTCCAATAGGATGCTTCAATTCTTTCTTTTCTGCCTTTCCGTGTTGATGTCTTCGGGGAGCTGAGAGAAGGCTGAAGATATTTAGCTGCCGCCTCACCCTACCACGTCAAACTGCCCAACTATACACAGTAAGTTTCATTGATATTGAAGCCTCATGATTCGTAGAACGTGGGCCCAAGAGGCGGTTTTCGGCAGAAGATCTAAGAACCAAATTTAGACCGCCAAACTCTACGATCTCTGCGGTATCTTCCTTCTTGGTGGCCCCTTGCATGACAGACAAACATTCCAGAGTTGGCTGCACTATTCCGAGCAGATGCCGTAAAACTGGCTCAACGAGTCCCAGGGCAGTCCTGCTTCATCTCCCTGCGTGAAGTTCTTCTGTTGGCCGGGCCTCATTGCCTATTCCGTCCTGCCGCCGTCACCGTTGAAGGTTCGGTCCCTGGTCCTTGAAGCAGCGTGTACGGAGTACCCGTTGCCTGAAATAGCCGGACGAGCCTGGTACCTGCGTTCCGAATGTAGTTACCCTACGTGTAAATCAAGTTGGCGATCCCTTCACGGCGCCCTCCACGACAACACCCAACCGCAGGCTCGCAGAATGTCCTGCAGACAGAAAATTACCAAACAAAGTTTTCACTTGACGAATGAAGTGTGCAATGGCCCTTGCAGCTTCATGGTGGCAGCCAAGGTCAGGTCAGGGCCGGGGTAGCGGCTCGTCCCCACAGCTGTTGCGCCGTCACACTGGCGACTATGTACCGACCTCGTGGCCGACCTTGGAGTCTGGACCTGTTGATTCGGTTTCTCTCTCATGCCAGGGAACGTACGCCCGGTGGATGTTGTTTACTTCCTCGGCTGACCTGCTCGAGGCCCGCTCAATGTTGCCGTCTGTCGTTCCGATCAGTGGACGGGGCCACATGGAACGTGTACTAGAGTAGGCAGACGGTCGCGTCAACGGCCGCCAGAACAACGTTGAAAATCTTCCGTACCCAATTGGGACCTATTGCCACACTATTATGTGTCGCGGCAAAGATATAGGATGCCCATAAGCTCTACTTGCATACGGTGTTTACTATTACAGCGTGTTCCGTGCCAGTTTCGCGGCCTGAAGATTCCCATCTCGGAAACACCATCTGCGCATTCCTGTCCATCCCACCCTGCGACATCCGTGCCCAAGGTCAAGGTAACAATGGAATGTCTCTCTGCGACCAGGGCGGGGCAAATTCTCCGGACAGCCTTGAAGGGAGGAAAGCAGCACTGACCTCTAACAGGATCAAGCGTTGCCCTGTCCAGGGAACCCGGCCAGCGCCCGGGGCCATTTGGGTTCTTCAGCTGTGGTTAATAAAAGGAGAGCCTCATCACAGGGCGGAAGTCTGGGGTGGTAATTTAGTGGACCTCAGCCCACGCCAGCCAGAGATTTGAGGCGCTCGTCGGCCCGTTGTAGCCTCCGCACACACGCCGAAACCCTTCAGAGATAATAAGATGGAATATATGGGTTCCGAACCCAGGAAGGAAAAACGGGTCTGTTGATTGTCATTTTATATTGAGCTCTCCATGGTTACTAGATTGCAGCGGATAGGCAGGCTGCTGGCTTGGCGCCGTCGGCTTTCTTCGATGGCGTTGGTAGAACATGTTCGATATCCGCTGGGCAGGGAGAATGTGGGGAAACTGCATGCTTGTGAGACAGCGGGAAGACAGCGGGATCCGATGCCCGCCAGCCCCTTATTTTCCTCACTTTTCGCCATCAACACTAGTAGACTCTTGTCAAATAAGACCTTCCACTGAACCCCCAGACGGAATTAACTGCTGCCGCTGCGAGACTGCCATGGCATCACCAGCAGGTTACTCCGGTCTTTTAAATAACGAGATGAGACATCCTTACACGGTCCTGGTTCACGTTTTCCGATGCTGCATGTTGGCGGCGTTGCTTTTTCTCTGCTTGGGGCTGTATGCACGTGGTATTGGTACAAAATATTGCCAATCACCCGAAGGCTTGCGTGGGAGTACGCTACGGTGCCGGAGAACGTAGATAGATACCCAACCTCATTTCCGGGGAAGTTCGTCCCAGAGGTAGATCTGATGTTCCTTTGGAGCACCACTCGAGCTGCTCAGGGCATACCTAGCTTAGATGGTTTGATAGACACAGGAGCTTAGAAGATATCTGGGTGGGTGTCTTAATATATTGTCAGGCCACTCCAAGAAATTTACCTATTGTCCTTGTTGGCTTAGTCTGTCTGAGTTTCGTTCATTTGACCTCGAAAGAAGCAGGACGCTTCGTCCTGCAAAGGTCACCTGCAGAGATCGGCTACGGTATGTCGTGGAGCCATGGTAACCGATTACAAGAGCACCCTCCTTCGTGGCCAATTGGCTCGCTCTGTCGAGTATTTACGTCTATCTACTAAATTAGTAACCAACATCATATCACAATCGTAGATGAGACTTTCCAGATGTTAGTGTATGGGCTTGATGGCCCTGCCTAAGGGTTTTTGTCCTGCTCTTGAAACTGAAGTACCTACGAAAACAGACAGAGATCCTTTGATGTCTCACTCTCAATACTATTGTCTTTGGATGTGAAGATGGCCGCTAGAAACCCAGTCGGTTAACCCAGAGCAAGCCCACACATATGATATCCACCGTCCGAAGAAGTCTTCGCCGAGACACATTACGAACAGCAAAACTACACATAATACGAGCCTAAATGGTTCCAATGACCGTATCCAAGAAAGTTAGGAAATCTCTTCTTTACGGAGCCCTCTAGCAGTGCTCCCTACACCTGTTCTTCTTTCTCCTCCGCCACCAACCCCTGAGCGCCATTAATACCGAGAACAGGTAGACCCAAGTCCTTCATCAGCGCGCTTCTCTAAGCAATGATTAGCCGTAAGATGTTCAAGTGGATTGGCTGCAAAATAACATTATGCCGCTCCTCGCCTCAACCCCTCTCCATTCATTGCGAGGTCTATCGCGATGCGTGAAGTCCGCGCAAGCCCATCGTGTCAGCCAGACACTGAGCCTTCAGACTTGTAATCGCCAACCGAAACTGCCACTGACATGAACGCAACGGCTGCGGACTCGCTCAAGGCCAGGTGAGAACGTCTGTATACGCGCAGCAGATCAAGCCTCGCCTGCTGTTCTATGCGAGCAATGTGCGGGAGAGCGCTGATGGTAGGAACGAGGGAGACACAGCGCGATCTTGTTTAGCTGCTCCCCAGGGTTTACAGTTAACCATTCCACTACAAGCTCAAGAATACACTGGATACGATGCTCACCGCACAAAGAGCAGGCATGGTACTCCCTGGTACTTGGCTGTCTGTACTCGTCGTCTGGGTGGCTCGTAGTCAGAACGACTCTACGGTTGCTTGGAACAATGCAGTTGGGCCCATTCTCACCGTTTGCAAGTACCGGTACAGTAGAATTCCACGGAGAATGCAATATTTCCGGCTCGGGAAAGTAATGAGTCCGCCTGATCGTCAAGCACTCGGTATTCATAGAGTTGTTAGCCAAATGTTACCATCAGATACAGCATTGGTATGCAGGAAAAAAGGAGGGTGCGGACAGGAAATTGGGTCATTGCGGGACAGTCTGACAAGGTAGCCCATTAACGAGCATACGCGGAAAATAAGATAGGGTCTATAGTCTATAGTAAGTGTTCGGTCCGGTAGACGTCCAAGGACGGATCTTGATGAGACGAGGGGGGGCCTCATGGACATGTCGATCCTGGCAGAGACAGACTTACAGTCTATGTTTGACAAGCCTGCTGGGCTAAAAAAAACTCAGTGATCCTTCTCCATGGGGTTGGTTCACGATATCACGACACGTTCAGCGTTGAAAGAGGCCATCCAGGCAAAGTAGTAGGAATGATGTTGAGACTAAATCGGAGATGGGGCAGATCTACTTTGAAATGAAACACGCACTACACAATGTGGGAACTAGCAGCCTTGATTAGTTGTGGAGCTGTCGCTATCGCGTTTCTTGATAGCTGCGCGACTACACACACAAACCCCCCCGGACCTCGCACAGGGGGGCGCACCATACAGCCAAAGCCCGAGCTGACCCGGCTCGGCTCGAAGCATGATGGCTCCCGGGGAATATCGTCACATAGACGCAATCCCGTGCGCCAGGGGCTGTGGAGGCGTAGGAAGACCTCCAGACACATCCCTCAACTGCTGTACCTACAACATGATGCAGCCAAGACGTCCACGCAGCACACGGGCCCTGTATGTTATGGTACTCCGACAGCCAGCATAGTCCTTCCCACTCGTCTGGAAGCTGCTCCTCAGAAGATAGACCACAGTCGCCAGCCGACAACCGAGGCCTTTGCGGCCAAGAAGGCCGCCAGGGACGCTATATAGACCAAACCCGTAAGTACGATAAGACCCCAGTACTCTCCCCGGCAGGCCGCCACGACCTTGCCCGCAATGGGAATCCCGACGAGGGTAGCCAGGGAGACGATGGTGTAGCAGGTGGCGTAATACCGACCGTAGTGCTGCGTCTTGCACAGCCGGCCGATGGCGACGGGCACCAGGCTGATGTTGCTCCCGCTCGTGAAGCCGAACAGCAGCGCAAACACAATGATTCCCGGCATGGTGCCGCCCAGAGGAAGCCATATGCCGAAGCAGGCAACGATGGTGATGAACACGGAGACGATATTGGCATTGAAAGGCCCGATGCGGTCGGCCCAGAAACCCGACAAGACGCGCCCAAACACGGAGCCCGTGTTGAGGATCGTTATGATGTCGAAAGCAAAAGCCTGGCTGAACCCCTTGCTGAGTGCGTAGCTCGAGATGTACGTCAGCGGGACGAACAGGGCAAACTCCAGCAGGAAGACGGCGGCCGTGGTCAGGGCAAAGGCGCGGTTCCTGACGAAGATGCGCATGTCCGGGTGGGCGCTGGCATTCTTGGCCGGCGGCAGACGGGAGCGGATCAGGAAGTTGGCGACGACGGTGACGGCCAGGCACAGGAAGGCGAGCGTGCGTATCGCCCAGGCCCAGCCGACCTGCACAAACAGCCGCTGCAGCATGAGGGGGAAGATGACGCCGCCGACCGAGCCGGCCGTCGTGGCGACGCCCGTCGCAAACCCCCGGCGCGCCTTGAAGAAGTGGCCCACCGCCGCCACCGACGGCGTGAAGAGCAGCGAGCTGGCCAGGCCGCTGAGGACGCCGAAGGCCAAGAGGAAATGCCAGTATTCTGCAGGCCCCCACCCCACCAGTCAGCTCTTTGTACTATTATCTTCTTCCCCTACATGCATGCTGCTGTCATTTGTGGTGCGATAACTCACCGTAGCTGATGCTGAGGAGCATCAAACTCAGGACAAGGCACAGGGTGCCCGCCAGGACCAGCCATCGCGGGCCGTACTTGTCAAACAGCGGGCCGATGTAGATGCCCAGGAAGAAGCTGAGGAAGGCGTACACCGAAAACACCCAGCCGATGGTGCCGTCGTCGTAGTTGACGAGCTGGTTGGTCGACACGTACGTCTGGAACGTGGCCAGGATGTTCATCAGCCCCAGCGACGCGAACAGCGCGAGCCAGCAGCCGAAAACGACGAGCCACGCGCGCACGCCGCCCTCGGGATATTCCTCGCCATCATCACCATTGGCAGCGGTCATCGACGGTGCGATTGAACCTGTCGAAGCTATGTCGGATAATCTCGCTGATTTCTCCGAGTCCTTTTGTACAGCGTCGTCGTCCGCTGCTAATTGCGGCGGCACGAGCTCGTCCGATATCTCATTATCGCGGTCGCCGGAGGAGGGTGTGACAATCGTCGCCTCCGTCTTGGCATCGATTGCTCCAACTTCAGCCGGCACGTCGCCCTGTTTTTCCCTCATTTCTGATGCCGCCCGCAGCAGATTCACTGTGGACCCACTTCCGGCAACTTGGGTCTCAATCTCACAATGCGCTGGCATAGATATAGTTATCTAAAAGGGAGGTAAAAAGGACCGCACACCCAAACCATTGTTCTCAGCAGAGTTCCCTAGAAACCACCAAGATTTGGGATAACATCCCCGACAGTTCGGTGTGACCGGCCGTATTGCCGACAGCAGCTGCCCCTTGCACCCACGACCCCTGCGGAATCCCCGCTTTCGGCCATGCCGCTTTATGTGGCTATGTAATCGTCATATTGATATCCAACCTCGGGCTTGCTGAAAACAGATTGATTCGGCCAGGCTTCAGTGCTAGACCTTCAGGTATATACGACGATGTTTGGAGGAGGTTATTTGCAGTCTTCTCTGTGCCACCGTGATGCAAGGTCAGACAATATGTACGAAGTATGCATTTATAGCTCTTCTCCAAGAAACATGTCTCACATGAGCCGTGGTGATAGGCATGTCCAGAGCCGCATTTGGTTAGAGCCCATCTCAGTCTGAAACGACCTCGGCACGTGGCATTATAGTCTGTCGGTAGTTCGTGAGGCATTGCTCAGTTAGGCACTTGCCTCAATCTCGTTATTGCAAAGCACGACTAGGCCACGCAAACAGGCGGCATCTTGTATATCTTGTATATCGTTCACACCCCGGGAAGGTCCGGCATGCAGGTCATTACTCGTAGTAGTAGGACAAGTGATAGCCAGGAGAATAAGTTCCGGCTCCATACTGACATCTCACAGACTCGCTGCTCAAATACATGCATCATGCATCGAAAATGGCCCGCAGCCAAGGAGGTGTTACTCGACCTGCGTGCATCTAATCAGAGAATCCGGCGGTGCTACTTCAGGCGAGTGAGCCCGACGTAACGTTGGAGTCGTTCTCACGCCTGGGCCAAGAAGAAAGGGCGATTAAGAGGTTCAGAAGAACGATCAGGCTCCAAATGCGCAGATACGGCTGGTGCGCGACCGTGTCCATACATGGCGAGCTGCGGGACGAGTAAAGCAAGTAGAAGAATCTCCTGGATAGCATGTTCGTGACAGTGGCTGGGCATAGAACCCAAATCCCGCCTAGAGTGCGTACTTGCCCGTCGGGTGAGCCAGGGGACAAGTTCTTTGGTTTGCATAAAGCAGTCTCGTTCCATCAACTCAGCGACTCTCTCGCCGTCGCCAGCAAACCACGCGTCACAATGGTCCTTCCAAGACGGTCCTCTCGCCACCCTGACCTAGCAACCAGCTCAGCCGTCGTCGTCCTCGACCTCCTCCATGGTGACCTTTCGCCGGCCGGGGGGAGCAGCAGCGCCATGATCCAACTCCATCGCGTCGCCATCGCCTGATTGCCGCTGCAGGCTCGCTCTGCCTGTCGTCGATGTCGTCGATGTCGTCGATGTCGTCTTCAGGTAGCCGGCCTTCTCGAGCTCGTCGGCCTCTTCCGGCTCCAGCAGGCCACCCTGTCCCTTGCCCTTCTCTATCTTCATCCGGACCACCGTCGGCATGAACGCGCTGACTGCTTCCTTCTTCAGGTCTCTGATGACCGGTTTCGCCTCGTAAACCACCTTCGCTTCGACGGCAGGCGCCGCCGCCGGCTTGTTGTCTTCAGACGTCTCCTGTTGTCCCGGCACCCTCCTGTTATCCCCCAGAGGTTCCTCGTTCGCGTTTGCAGCATTGGCGCTGCTGTTGTTGTTCCTCCTGGCCCTGCGTTTGGCGTACCATTCGTCCAGCATCTCCTTGGGTATCGGCGGCGGCGTGTCTCGCGGCATGGGTATGGTTCTGACGTCTTCGGGCACGTCACTGGCACTCGAATCGTTGTCGTCTTCGGCATCCCTCCTTCGCTTGCCGAGTACCTTGTCGTCTCTGCCTCCCCCTTGCCTGGGCGGCCCGCGTCTCTCGGAAAATGCCGGGGCCTTGTCTCCGAGAGCCTCCCTCGCCTTTTTGACTGCTTTGAGGTCTTTCTCGAGCGCCTCCAGCGATTGCTCCTCTATTGCTGTGAGCTTGCCTCCATCTTCCTTGAGCGCCTTCAGATCGTTGATTTGCTGCTGTATCCTCTCCGGGTTGCGCGTAGCGAGTTTCTCGTTGCGCCGTGCTTGTAGCTCTGCCTTGCCTGTAAACCTTCACCGTTAGTATCATGGCACATGGGAATACGTGTCATATGGGGAGAGTCAAATACCCTTTTTGATCGCCTTGGCTTTTTCAGCCTTGCGCTGCGCTTGCACGGGGTTGAAGTTGCGCTCCTTTGGCATCTTATCGATTGCTTCCACGATCGCAAAGTCTTACGAGGTCTTTCCCTTCCTGGCGGCGAAGAGCGAGGCCGACGTGGTTCTAGTCCGCCTGAGCTGCAATTATGAATTTTACCACTGAAGCGTATCGCGTTCAAGATTGGTTGCGCTATTGAATCACGTTGTTTGTCGCAAGTCATAGGTCTCGGTCGCTTGCCTGACGGAGCGGCAGAAGCCGTGCGCGGCGACTTTGCGCGTCCCGCGACGCATGCCCTTACATAATCACGTCGACTCCATCCCTACGCCCTCCAGCTCAGAGCTCAAAGCCTCACAAAACAAAATGGATGTGCTT
Organism: Diplogelasinospora grovesii; assembly: GCA_033297225.1. Classification (NCBI taxonomy): domain Eukaryota; kingdom Fungi; phylum Ascomycota; class Sordariomycetes; order Sordariales; family Diplogelasinosporaceae; genus Diplogelasinospora; species Diplogelasinospora grovesii. Next base: position 3,728 of record MU853830.1, on the reverse strand, counting down.
GGGAACGGTATGAAAAAGGTTCTCGAATATGAGAGGCTATGCCTTTTCCTTCAACTACTTTCCTTGCGTCGTTTCTTCTAGACTCACATGTCTTGTGGTTCTTCGTATCAAAAATATCTCCGGCGCCCTTACACGCCTCGAAATTGCGACAAGACAAGAGGGCCTTGAAGGGCAAGCCAATGATTCATGATCTGGACTTTTGCGTACAACTCTACGAATACGTGCTGGCCTATCTGGTAGTTATTCTTCTATCATGCCGGGTCCTCAACCGAGGCGACGCAGCTGACTGAGAGGAAGTAGGGGCGAGGTGCTTGTTTGGCCCGGAGAGTTGGGCTGAGGGACAACTTTCTGATCCGGGCGACCAGTTAGTTTCTCTTTGAATCACGCAGGAAGGTGCACATTCCTGTGACATGGTAGCCCTTCTTCACTTTGCACACTGCCATCTTGCTGTCTGTTTCCTGCTGCACACTTTATTTGTCGTGTGGTCAATTAGTCATGTATGTGATGCGGCGTCATTGCGCGGAGCCCGGAAGTGGTCCCTCACTGCCCTCCTCACCCCAGTGCCCGGTCTGAACTGTATTCCCCGCCTGTGTCTTGGGCGTGGATCATAACCCTGTCCGGATGCACCGGGTGACATCTACTCCTTACAGATACGGGGTGGAATCTGACTGCTTCTTTCGCTGCGATGACAGATGACAGATGACACGCACAATCGCGGCAAGGAGGGGGAAGACAGCCACAGACGTAGCCTGGCGGCAAGACTCCCCAGACTCCTCACAATTGGGGTCAACCGCCGACTGAATCGTCCAATTGGCCGATTGTTCTCTCGACACCTGATTGGCTGCAAACCCCTGTATGGTCCGAGCTTAGAAAAAGGTACATTACCGGTTACTTCGTATTTTCAGAAAAATGAGAAAAAGCTAATTTGGCGCTAGTGGTGCCAAGCTGCTCCCCCACATTTCCAGACCTGTTGCAATCTCGCGCGAATCGGTGTTTGCTTTTTCCGAGACCTGTCAATCGGCCGATTTGTATTAGTGGCCCACAAATCTACTTCTTCTAGATATTTAAGCGACTTGGCTGCAGATGATCTGCCATTAGCTTTTTCCCGAGTCACATCGAAGAACCCCCCCAGATCTCTCAATTCCACTGGAACCACGCTGCTCCCGTCTCCAATATGTCAACGAGGCAGCCTCTGGTCCGAGGCGGCCATCTCTATGACCCACCGCGCGCGCCAAAAACATTTATCTCCTCCACTCTTCCCGAAGTGTATGAAAATACAATCATCGTCGCTGCAACACACCCCACTGTGCGGACTTCACATGCCATCCATGGGGATGGCTGGTTTCTTTCAGATTTTTACGCGTTTAACTACCTTTTGAATGGCGTGGGGCATCCTGGGGATAAAGATCGAAACGTACCTGGCCAAGTGTGGCTCACTGCTGCGGTAAGTGCCCGTTTAGTTCTACATTGTCCAGTCCATTAGGTGATAATTAGTGTGATGCGTGTGGTCACTTTGCACCCTCTTCTAAATGGCATGATGATTGCCTTACTGACATCGTTCTTTTCAAGAATCCACATACTATTCTCACCAAATGGCCTAATCAGAAGGTTTTGCTGCATGGGAACCCTTACCAAACTCGAAAAGTGGTTCTGAGCGAGCCCTTGTTGAAAGCCAAGCAGCACACACCCGTCACCGTCGTCAGATCGTCCGAGATGATTGACGAGTTTTTGAAGGCCGTCCAGAAGGCCTCAGAATTGGCCAAGAGAGAGGAGGCTCCTCTTCTCCTCCTTGTGTTTTGCCATGGGCTTTCCAACCATCAGTTGTTGCTTGATGACGGCAACCAAAAGAAGGGCCTGAGCATCAATCGACTCAAAGGAGTGATCGAGCCGGGATGTAGGGCGACACTTGTCACGACCGCCTGCTATTCTGGTGGATGGGCGATTAGCCCGGACCTTAAGAATACCACCTTAGCAGCTGCTGCGAAGAATTCGACATCCAACGCCTGGCTTCCCTCGGGGAGTATGGGCCGTTCTTGCGGTTCGATTTTCGCCAGTACCCTGATCGAGACTCTGTCCAGCAGAGCCAGCCCGCTTCTCGACAATCCCATTCTTAGGCCCGGACCAAAAACTGAAGCTGAAGAGGAAGAGGAAGAGGAAGAAAGCTTGCGCCGGACGACCCGACCGAAGTACAGACTGAGTCGTACAATCAGTTCTGTCGTTCGATCCTTGAGGTCTGCGGAGCGCGTGTACATCGCATGTGGGAAGACCAAAAATTCACCTTCAGCGCTCAAAACGATGATTGGGAGTTCTCCTGGACGGGTCGGACAGGGATCCCTTTAGCCCGATTCGAAGAACGATGGAACCTCCTCCCTGACTTCCCCTACATTTCGACGCCGGGTAAATCCCACCCGGCCGTCGATCCCGACCCCAACAATCCATTTTTTGCTCCTACACCCGTTACATCGCTCACGGGCGGAGTCATTGAACGCAGAATGAGCGTCGCGCAAGATGAGGATCGTTTCGGCCTGGAAAATACAGAGAGCATTCAACGGCGAGCTGTTGAGATGGCCCGGTTGCTTCTGCAGACTTGTCCAGGTGATTGGACTCAAGGACGAACTGTTGCCCTCCGCGGCCGCCTCGAGTATTTTGTAGGGGGCAACCAAGGCGACAGGGAGTACGGTCTTACTGCTGAGGAAGTGTTGTCCATTGTCCAGTTTCGATGGAGCATGGGTCTGCTTGCTGATTGTATCATCAACATTTTTGGGCTGCCAAGGCCCATGAACACTACCTGCATGTTCTGGCATGAGCTAGGATGGAAGCACGATATGAACCAGCACAAGCGCATTCCGGACTGGAGCGACCGTTACAGTAAGATCTGGCAGGCTCTGCGCGATGCCGGCTTATTCATCCATCCCACGGAGAAGCAGGGCCCCCCATTCGCCCGTTTCATATGCTACATTACTGCCGCTCTCGTCGAGGCCGATAAATCGGAGGATGATACCACGGCAATCACGGAACATATAGTCGCCTATTTCAACCAAGAGAAGAAGAGCATACAGGAGAAAGTCTACCAGGCGCCTCGAGTCCGCACGTCCGCCCGCAAATGGCTGAGAACAGTGGTTAGACGGAACAGTGGGTAGACGCATTCGCCACTCGCTCTCACCGACCAAGAGACAGTCTGAAGGTGTATGGGAGCCGTCCGCGGACGCTCCTCGGCCAGGATCCTCTTCGTCGACTACGCGCGCGCGTCATAGCCGGCCGGGGTCGTTGTCTTCCATGCTTCCGAACTTCACCATCTCGCCGCGTACTAGCTTGGATTCTCCGCGTCGTCAGAGCGGCTCGCGTCCCGAATCGTCTGGAGGTAGCATTTTGGGTTAGTTAGTACCTTCTAATTAACACGGCCCTGAAATAGGGCCTGTTTGGTTACTTTCGCCACCCCATACAAATTCAGTCAACAGTTGACTTGACCCGAGCTTGGTTCGGTGTCGGATAGCGAGGGAACAGAGCATTCACCATTTTTGGCCGCAAATCGCACTCCGTAAGTACTTCTCCTGTTAACCCATTAACATGGTTACTTAAAAAGGCATTTTTAACTGTAAATCAGTCAACAGCTAGTCAACTGCAGGCAAGTGAGAGACAAAAAAAGGCGGACTGCAAAACACCTGAACACCTTAGCTGCTTTCTAAATCCCATAAAGCAGTCAAACGAAGGCATACTGCTTCAGAAGA